>CAKAKR010057983.1:0-14890 GCA_916700685.1 Adelosebastes latens
TGGCAGGAAGTGACGATTTTTGCTCGATGTCTCACACACAGTCACCGTTACTTACACACATTCCCAAAAAATCTGTAAAAAAAATAAATAAAAAATCAGCTCATATCCAGGTTTATTTAGAAAACACTGAACCCTTGTGCGTTTTTTTAATTACCAAAATCCTGCGGCCAGATTGCTCTTTTAACAAAAACCCCCTCCCCATCTCGTGGTGTTCAACTAAAAATACCTCAAGTATAAAAGTATAGGAGCTTTTTCCAGGCTTGATCACATTATCTGTGTGTGAGAGAAAAAAGAATCACACATCAAACAAAGCTACACTTGTACCCCATCACCTTGGGCACTGGGAACAAAACAATGAGGCGCATTTATCTAAGCGAGATGCTGACAAATTTGACCGGACAGCTTTTTTTAAAAATGCTTAAGCACCAAAAGGAGACAATTTTGGATCTTTGAATGAGCTCAAACTGAAGGGACGTGAAGAAATTACATAATTTGATATGAGCATCTGACATTACAGATGTTGATGAATGAGACAGTTCATTCAAACTTCATTTCGTGGGAGAAAAAAAAAAGAAACGCATAGCTTCTATCTTTCAAAGAGCGCTACAAGTTATTTTTAATTTTATGCTTTGTGCACTACCAAACAAAACTATCTCATAGCCAATGCTCATTAATTTTAATACACAAATATTTACATCCCCTATGAAGTTACCAGCTTGTAAGTTAAAGCCTCGAGACGCTCCATAATTTCGATAACATTTCACAGTGAGTTTAACTTTGTCGTCCGGCAATCATTTTATTTTAATTTTTCAAATAACGGATATCTCATTTTGCTTTCATTCCAGAGTGACACGTGTTTCAGCTGATAGAAGTCAGAGCGGATGCGGATCCAGCGGTCTCAATCGCTTGAATTCTCGACTGAGATATGTAATGGTTGCTTTGGCTTACGCCATGTGGTGACGATTCATGCAGGACGACAGCCAAGTGAAATGAAGCCCATATGACATAAGGGAGTTATCTAACACACATTGAGCTTCATGCAGGAAGAGATATAAGAGGCAATTTCCTCTCATTTTTGTTTGTAGCCAGGATTTGTTCTCATTTTGTTAGTACCCATTGATTTCTGGAATTCACCAATGTTTTCCTATTTTTGTTTTTCTGTTAGGTAAGAGATAGGGCTGTCAATCGGTTGAAATATTTAATCGTGATTAATCGCATGATTGTAGATAGTTAAGCACGATTGATCGCAAATTAATTGCACATTGTTGTTTGTAATTTGTTAAGTATTTAATACTCTTAGCAACTCTTATCTTGTGGCAGAGTATTTACACACGGCACAACACCTGCCCTTATATACAGTATATATAGTGTTTAGGGGGCGTTAACTAAGCTAATAATAAACAATCGGCCACACGCCTCCAATTTCTGATCAAGTGGGATTCATCGTTCAACACACCTGGATAAGAGCAGATGTGGATGGTTAAGAGCGTTTGGTGCATCTGGAGTTGATTACTTTTATTTTTTCTCTTGACAAAAGAGAAAATATAACATCAATTTAAGAGAAAGTTGCTTCATGAGGCCCATTGTTTTTGTTATTAAATCATGACTTATAAGAGTTCAGGAATTAATAGATTCTTCGGAAACACCATTTTTGCTTTCAGGAACTTGGTTTTAGTACACCCAGATAATATCTCATTCAGGGTTAGACCTCTCGAGAGGCAGATTTTTTATTGATTAGGAGAGAAGTCAGACTAAAAGTAAAACGTCGCTGTGAATATATTCTATTCCCAGGCCTTCAGATATGAGCGTGAAGCGTTTCAGAGTAGATTCCACTCATACAGTAGCAGTCGGAGCTGCGTACGGGGAGGCGTTTAACACCCGAGCTTATAAATGGTCGATGAATCAATAGCTGCATGTTAACCAATCAAGTGTCTATTGACTGGGTTATAAGTGCTAATGAAAGGCACGCACACATACACAGCCCTCCTTTCTCTTTATGTTTCCCCCCCAACTGTGGATTACTTGTGATTCTGCATGCCGATGTGCCTTTAAATAGTCTGTGTTCTTTCATTTGGTTCAATCAAAACAGAGACTTTCATTTATGTCGCAGAGTTCTGTGATGTTTACGAGATAGTGTGAGTGTGTGTGTGTGTGTGTGTGTGAGAGAGAGAGAGAGTTCAGTGAGACTGGATATAACCTGGGGCAAGGCTCGAGGCTAAATCATTCCTGGAAGAGTGGCAGAAAAGGTAGAAAGCAGAAACGTTAAATGCTGACTGATGCTCTGTCTGCTGCTCTCTCTCTCCGTCTCCCTTCCCCTGGTCTCTGTACGTCTATAGCTACATGTCTCCCTTACACTCTCTCCCTCGCTATCCCTCCTAACTACCTGGGTAAGTGTCTGTCAATCTGTCTTCTTATCTGTCCTCATGTATTCATACCTATCGACACCGCACTCCCTTTTTAAAACACTTGTTTTTTGCATAAAGAAAGATAAGATACACTTTAAATATAACAGGGTATGCAGATCCTTTTAAATAATGTATGCATGCAGGGTTGAAAAAATAAACCGATAAAATATATGTATCTATTCATAATTGAGTTATTTACCAGTAAATAAGACACAGTAAACAATAGCCTACTGGTCACAATATTTTTTTTTCCGAGGATGGCGAAGGCATGACTACTCTGCCTCTCATTGGCTTACCCTGATATTCTTACCCTAACCGATCTCACTCCTCACGCCTAAACCTAACCAACGAAGGAAACGAGTGCTAGCCAATCAGAGGCAGCATAGGGCGGGTCATGACTTTGCCATCCCAGTGGATAATCACCTGCTAATAAGAACTGTTGTGTTTTCGTTACCTTAGAATAAGCCGTTGTCTCTGTGGAGAGTCTCTGTTAACTATTCCTGCTTGGGCCGGAGTCGATAACGTTACTCGCTCCCGTCGCCGCTCTCTCTCTCTTGCTTCACCACTCACTTCCCATATACACACACACTCTACGTACTGGCTCTGCTCCAAATGGCATATGCTACTTTTACAACAACTAGCTCTAGATAGGGCCATTCGCGTTTTTGCATCGTCCACCGTAGCTCTTACACAACAGGTAACATCAACCAGCAGAACACTCTTGTAAATTAAACTGGATTAAATAGACACTTTTGATTCTGATGAAGCAGACTCACTGTATACAGAAAGATAGAAACTAGCTAGTTTAGCAACATTAAGGCTACAAACAACCCCTAATGCAACACTCAGGTTCAATGTAACACACAATACAGCAGTCCTCACGGGCAGAACACCTTCTTTTATCTGGCATTCAAAGTAAAACATGGTTAATAATTGATAAAAAAAAATAAAAAAAAAATAACTTTTGTGGGTGAATCATACCTTTAATTTCCTTCTGAATTACTTTTTTTCCAATAAACAATTACAGATCAAGGATTGAAGTCTAAAATCTATTATGTTTTCATAGATACGTCATTCATATATTGCCCATTCTACAGATATTTTGCGCAGATTTACAAATTGATCTGTGGGAAGTGTACTGAAGGTACTTGATGTAAGACTTCATCTCCTGTTTCAAGCTAATAAGTCTTCTAATTCTGAAAAAAAAATCAAATATTTTGTAAAAACCAGGAAAATATAAATCATCTGCGAGTGCAGCAAGGCCATTTCAGACATCCTAAAATGAGCCTGATATGCGAAAAACAAGACAATGTCTGTCTGTCTGTCTCTCAGTCTGTTGTTATGTCTCAAAGCCCGGCTTGTTGTGTGTACAGAACGCTTGGTTCCACCGGTGTGCTGCTAGTTCTGTATAAACTCTAGATAATAAATGGTGGTGAGAAAATGAGGGACGTCAAAACACATGGTACCCGGCTTGGGAGATCAAAGATGTGACACGGAGGAATATGAAGGCTGAGATGAACGTGTACGCAGAGTACGCATGAACACACATTTGTGCACAACGGAAACATGTATGAACAGATTGATGATCTTAGAATGATTGTAAAAGGGATACATAAACAGTATTGTGTTTAATAAATGAATATAGAACTTTCCTAGAAAAGATAAGTGACAGGAAGTAAAGGCGGCAAAAAGGCTGAAGGGTCTAGTACGAAATAGTTTGTATGGCATGTCGTCTAACCACATTAGAAGGCACCAATGTTCATAGATTTGGGTGAAAACCTTGTCAGAAAGAGGTGAGACACAATATATTTTTTAAAAAAGATATTAAAAAGGGCACACTCTTGGACAGTGTCGACTCGTGCACGGCGCTGCACTGGTTTATACATATAAAGAGTGACAGAAGTAGTTAGGTAAAGAATGAAAAAAAGAGAACTTGAGAGAGAAGTTCACTTTCTCACCTCCTGCCCGCTTCCACTGCCCACACATTGTCAGGGAAGCGTGGGGTGTATCGACGCTGTTCGACAGGCACTTCGGTTGAACCGTACTGACGCCTCGGTTTATCAAACCTCTGTCACGCCACTCTCTCCTCTCCTTTCTTCTCCCATTTGCCTCCCACATGGTGTCCAAAAAAACTTAAAATGCCAAAAATAATCTTTGAAACGTTGACAGAGCAGGTGGTTACCACTCAGTCTGGTCTCTGCATATAGCCGCGCGAGTGCAACTGGAGGTGATGATGCATTCACACCATGTTTTAAGAGCTCTTTCGTTCTCTCTGCCAGGCCTTTTTAAAAAATTCCTTTCTCTCCTTTTTTTCCAGCCCATCTCCTCCTAATTAAATGGAGTAGTGCCACTGACGAAGAGGAGAGCCTGTTTTATCAGCACTCACTCATTCCTCTCCTCCACGAGTGTTTGAGGGAGGGGGGGGGTCCAAAAGCTACGGCAAAGTCTGCAGTCATCAAATGCGTGTTAGAAGCGAGGTGGAACCATTTGAGCACGATACTGCAAAGAAGCAGCGTCAAAGAAAGAGTCCTCTTCGTCTCACCTTTTTTCTATTTTTTTCCTTCTCCCCCTCCTCCCCTCCCTCTCTGGGCAAACCCAGGACCAAGTACCAGCAAGGGTCATATCTTTTTAATTATCTTTCCCGCCTTTGATTAATTATTCGGCGTGACAACGGCGCGTTCGTAATGCTTTTCACCTGCCGCCGCTGACTGACGGCCCCTCTGTTGAACTCAAAAGCAAACAGCTGCTGCCATGATCGCCTAGCAACCGGCCGGTGATGGATGAGTACCAGAGATGGATGGCCACAATAAATCACCACGTCTGCCTTGGCGCTATAGAAACCTGGGAAGAGTGAGAGGGGAGGGAAGGAGGGAACATACCGGAAAACCCAAAATGTAACTGATCTTATTTAAAACGCTTACAGGCGAGTGGAAGGAGTTTTGAGAAGGAGCCATAGAGTTTGTCGTTGTTCCCTCTTTTACTTTTATATCTCCTCTTGTTTTAGCACGGAT
The DNA here is from genome assembly GCA_916700685.1 of Adelosebastes latens. Taxonomy (NCBI): domain Eukaryota; kingdom Metazoa; phylum Chordata; class Actinopteri; order Perciformes; family Sebastidae; genus Adelosebastes; species Adelosebastes latens. Next base: position 5,417 of record CAKAKR010057983.1, read on the forward strand.
CCACGGACAACCAGTTACAAAAACAGAACATCTAAAAATAAAAACTGAAATGTTAGACTTCACTGCAGACCGATCTGTTCAGCCTGGTGCCCAAACTGTGATTGTATATGCATTGTAAAATATAAACATAAAACAACATATGTGTTAGATTTGCAGTAGTGCATGCAAACATGCAAATGACACAAATTGTATTTTACGTAATAAATTCTAAATTGGTGTTATTAAATATTAAATACACAGAAATTGACGGGAAAATTACATCTGCAAAGTACTACAGTACTACAGAGTAGAGTAGTACAGTTATTAAAGTGTTACCACTTTTACCCAGCAGTAATCATAGGCTGATGATTACAACATGCATTGAATGTTATAACACACAAATTCAACAAAAGTTACTACATGTACATGCAGGGTTGACATGGAGTATCTGTATAAACTGGGTTCCTATGAAAAAAACATAGGATCTGCTATTTTCAATGATGCTTGTGCAGTGAGGCCTTCATGTTTTTCCTTCAGTATAATTATCTGCCACTGTTAGCATGCTTGCTATGTGGGAGCCTCGTGTGCACTGGTAGACAAATAGTTATGAGGCATGGTGGTTGTTTAGGGTTAGGATGGCCTTGCCAAAGCTGCAAATCCCCAAATCATTACGGCCAATAATCCGCACAATTTCCCCATTGGACACGGGAATTGATGTAAAGCGCTGAAATAATAGCTTGCCTCCTGTGCATGCAGGCAGTAGTAGCATTATAAAATGCAGAATTTAACTGCACAACAGCTGCTAGCAGAGACAACAAGGTCACGTGATGGGGCGTGACGAATCAGCGAAGGACACGTCATGACTGATGAGACACAATCAAGAAGCGAACGTGGGTGTCTGCGTCATAGTTTTCAAAGGTCTCCGTTTCTGTTCGTCCAGACTAAAACACAACCACAGAGTTTTAAAGCTAAAACAGGTCGGCAGTGTTTTCAAACTTCCCAGTTTTAGGGGCGCGAAAACGCCGGAGTAGTGTGGACGCTATAGGCATAAATGCAGTTCTACACCAGTTTAACATTGCCCTCCTTCAACATTGTTGGACACACTATAGAGAGTTAAAACAATAATGTGTCAAATGTAGCGGCTAACATGGCCTTGCTAGCCTCAAGCAGAGATGACACTTCTTTCTGACTCCACTCCCCCAAAATATTTTCCTTTTCAGACTTTAAGACTTCAATCCCAACCTTTGTTGACTCGAGGGATATCACTTGAGGCTTTACGCAGCTCCCTCTGAAGCCACAAAAAGCTTTTTACAAATTTGTTCACATGCAGTAGTACTCCGACTCCTACTCGTCATATTTTGCCGCTTGGGCAGAGGTCTTTTGCGTAGTATCGGGATGCTGAAGGGATGCAGTTCTTGGTTAACGTTGTGAAACAATCACAGTTAGGTTTAGGCGACACGACACTACTTGGTTAGGGTTAGAAAAAACATCCCAGTTTCACACGGGAGTAGTGGAGTAAGCTGAATGCCCGGTGCATCTCATACAGATGCTACAGGGTGCCTTGGTACGTTGGCATCAAGACGCCGAGAGCCACTGACCAAACGTTGGTATTTGACGCCCTGAGAGTGACACCAGGAGTCCTCCCCAACACCTGTAACTTGATTTTGAGTTCAAACCATCCATAATGAAAATACATTCTTAGAGAAGTTATGTTACTTTGGACGATGTAAATGTTTAAAAATATCGCTTCATCCGATTCCTTTCAGTCATCAGAACATTACTGCGCATTGCCTTGGGAGAGGACGGATAGAAGAGAGGTCTCCGTTGACATCCATCATCAACTCCAACCTTTGACCTTTCCTGACCCCTTATGGTTATTTTTACCTTTACCCCGTCTCTTTTATGTTTTATTTACTGCTCAATTTCGGTCACTTCTTCACCTCACTTCACTGTTATTCGTCTTTCCCTCCCTTTGTTGAGAACACGGCCGCCCCCTCCTCCCCCTTCCTCCTCCCCCCCTCCTTCACCTGCCGTGTCCTCACACACACACACAAACACACTCGTAGCTCAGGTTACAGCTCTGTAGCGATCCAGTCTAAATAATATAGCAGTGATGAATGGCAGGGCCAGATTCATATCCATCAACGGGCTCTTTTTTTAAGGAGCATCCATCTTCTATAAGGCCTCCCTTTGAATCAGGGAAAAGTGAAGAGAGAGAGAGACTGCACTGCCCGAACCCATGGGAGAGAGTTGCGCTCGGTTGTGAGTTTGTGTGTGTCTGTGTGTTAGACATAGTGACTGATACACGCCTGCAAGCAACCCCCAAGACACATGAGCATGTGAGAGAGACATACACAGATTGTTATTGACACACCAACACAAATGCGTGCCTGCGCATGCATCAGGGAGATTAATGGACCTGTGATTTACAATCTATACGTATTTATGATGTGAAATGTGAGTAATTGTGTGTAAAATACTATTCAAAGTTGCTGTATCAATATCGCACGCAGATGCTGTTTTTCTCCCGATCAGCCATGGGGGATACGGAAAGAACTCGGGCCCAAAACTTCTCACTCACTCACTCACTCATTCAGCAGTAATAATCCCCCATCTTTCTGTCTGTTTCTCCCTCTTCATCCCGCACTCCCTTCCTCCTTCCCTGGAGGGGTGGACCTCAGAGGCAGAAGGAAGGACAGTCCTACACACTGAAACACACACCCACACACACACGTGTGCTTGTAAACACACACACAACTGCGTAAGCATACACACACACACACCGCAATACGCTCCCACACACATGTGAGGCCCTGGCAAGGCCCTGTTTGATAAATGACACACGTCATTGTGTCAGGAGAGAAGGGTGGGTCTGTGATGTATGGTGTGGACGATGAGAGGGGGAAATCGACTGTTTGGCAGTGAGACGGCGCTCGTCTACTCGCCTCTGGTTTCTGGAAACACTCCGAAAAACACGCAGCGAACACGCATGCGTCCTCGTAAACGCGTTAACTCGCAAACACACTGTCTAATATAGAAGCGCACGCTCTAAACTGCACCAGATAGTCTGTCTGGGGGAATGTGTTCGGGGCAGAGAAAAGGCCGCCCTGCTTTTCCTTTTGAGCTTCTCCTCTTTTTTGGGGATCTCTCTTTCTTCACGTGCCACTTCTTTTTTTATCAAGCCCTTTCCCTGGCTAAGTTATAGAGAGGAAGAGTTCATCGAGGAAACAGAGAAGAAAAGGAGAGAGAAGCGACTGCTGGATCTGGGCAGGCGAGCGGCGGAGAGGGAAGGGGGGGAGCGCAACGATATCAATCACAGTCCCATTTGCAACAGAGATACTAGCATTTCAAATAAAACAGCCAAACCTAGACAAATAGCCTTAACATGGGGCTGTAACCTGAGCGCCCTCCGGCAGCACCCTGAAACTTCTCATAAAGTGGAGAAACAGAGAGGCTTCGGCTTTGTGTTTCTTTTTCTTTTTTCTTTCCCCCTCATCGACTATCTCTCTCCTGCCTCTTTTCTCTCTTTGTCGCTAGCAGGCGAGGTGGCTGACATCTGCAGAGTGCATTTAAAGAGAAAAAAATGTGTCAGAGGAGTGTGATGCACTCTTTTGCACGCATGCACACACACACACACACACACGCGCGCGGGCGGCCCCCCTTGCTCGGTTTCATTAGCTCACTGGCAGGGTGGCACTTCTCAAGCTCATTACTGAGGAAGGATTTATGGCGCGGCAGCCAGTGGCGGAGAAAAGGCATCTGTCAATAATTGCAGGGAGCAGCAACTCCCATCTCCACCAGCTTTGAAATCTCATTAGGTATGCAGTTATCAGGCATAAAGATCAAAAACATTACTCAGCTCCGACAGAAACCGACCAAGAAACATTAATTAGCAACAGGCCCTCGCAGTATAAAATAAAACAGCCTTCTTCCTCACTCCTCTCATCTCTCTCGCTCACTTTTTTCTCCCCCCTTTTCAGCACGGTCGACTCTGTCTCTCTCTCTCTCACCTGCCTCCTCGCTGTTAACCCCCTTTGAGACACAAAAACACACACATGCAGAGGTGAGTACGCTGGTTTTACACACACGCGTTTCCTACCACACCCTTGTAAAACCAGACTATATCAAACGATGCATTCCCTGGTTAAACCGTCAGATTACACACACACACGCATGCAATCGGTCGCGGTGTTGCAGAGGGTGATGATAATACCCAGCATCTGAAACTGATCAGGACATGAAACAAGAAGGAGGAACAGGAGGGCCGAAAGGCATGTTGGACTGTCTTTTTGGCAGTGACTGAGTGGTGACCATGCAGCCATGTGTGTGTTTATGTGTGCGTGTGTGTGTGTGTGTGAGGAGAGAAGAGGAAGGCGCTGTCAGCCTGAGAAGGATGTCAGCTCGGGGCTGGCCCTGATTACCAGGGCCTCAGACGGGTCCTCGCTGGCTCCCCTGCCTTTCATCACAGCCACCGTCACACACAGACACACACACACACACACACACACACACACACACACGAGACTGATGGCTGCCAGTCTGGTCTAGGTTGAGCCAAAGCCTCCGTGGGAAAGGGAAGCGAGGGGCTCTGATTGCGCGAGCGTGCGCACACACACTCACACATATGCGCATACACTTTGCAACATAAAGACAACCCCCACTGAGGGTAAGAAGAAACCCAGACCTGGAGCTGAGCCCAGATGACACTCACAAGATACACACACACACACACACACCTTGTCTTCGTCCTCCTACTGGCCCTGCAGCTCCTTAAACTCCATAAGCCTCTTCAAGACACGCACACACACACACACACACACACACATTATCCCCCGTCTCCTGAACATGACAGCGAGTATAACCGGCTGTACATGCTATAAAAATATATCTAACCACGAACAGAAGCCAGTTGTCCTGGTGGAGACAGCTACTTGACTGAAAAAAGTTTCTCTCAAAAGTTTTAAAATGATTGAAACCAAAGAGACACTTGATGTCATTCAGAGTTTAGATTCCAGTATTTGACGATGACCCTGATTTTAGGACATGTTCCGTGTGGGCCGACCACCCCCCAAGTAACAGTTTCACTGTAATACAGCAGGTCTGGTGTAGAGCTTATACTATAGGATCGCAGTAAACACACATATATCTGCTTTGTGTCAGCACAGGAAGTGTGTGTGCGTGCGCGGAGATCACTCCATTTCCTGTTTTAGCCGTTTTCCCAGGGTGCCTCGGTGTGGGCCCGTCAGCCAATCGGACCTCACAGCGAGCGGCTGCTGGTTGGATTAGGGCCAATAACCTTTTGATCGCTATTATTACAGGTACATTTAAAGTATATTACATAGTTTGACAGTGAATATTATTCACAACACAAAACACTAACATTATTAAAATCAACATTTTGACTCTCTCTATTCTATATTCAGACAGCCTACAGATTTCCACTATTTTACATTTTTATTTACTAAAGAATTGCGCAACCCGCCTCCACATTTTATTATCTCTACATCTATATTTATTCTATTTCTTAATTTATTTATATTTATTTATCTAATTCTTGTTTTTACTCTTATTCCAGTTATTATTCTTTATTGCACACTATATAGTATTTGCAACTTTAATTTCCGTCAGAAAACTTCATTCAAAGCCATTTTAAGATAATTGCTCTGATTTGTTTGCTAAATTTATAAGGATATTATTAAGAATAATATAAGAAACATGTTCCAAAGAGACACAATATAAGTATTTTTAATACATCTTTTTTTTTCTTCTCCTTCTTGTCTTTGTAAATATCATGGGAAATTAATTTATTATACATTTTTCATAGTGCAACTATCCTCAAACATACCTTCAGTTGCATCTGGTGTTTATTGGTATACATAACTTCATGCCAAAAAAAAAGATACAGATGCACATTCTTTAGCATATTTCTGTGCATGTATGTGTCCTGTGCTCTGCAACCTCTCTTGCACCCAACAACCCATCGCTCTCTCCTCACAAAATCATCTTTGGGGAGGAAAAGGAGAGCGGGGAGGAGGATAGAGAGCGACAAGAGGGAGAAGAATTGGGGAGAGGGGGGGAGAGGAAAAAAAAATGAGGAAAGGATGCAGCCTTGTGAGCCAATTTAAGAAATAACTGCTGATGCATCAGCTATTGACTGTTTGAGCGCTCGTGATAACGCTCAAGGCGAAACTGGGAGCAAAATGACAGCATCAACTGCCTGCAATAAAGTGCAGTGCGCCAGACCAAGGGAGCTCTAATTGACAGCTGTCAACCTAATGGGAGCCATGACGGAAGATTTTGGGAGAGGGAGGAAAAGAAACACTGTTTATAAACCATCAGCCACTTATCCTCAAGGAAGGGAAGGGAAGAGGGGGAGGATATGAGGGAGCTCCAGCTCCCCTCCCTCCCTCCCTCTCTTCCTCCGTCTCTCTGTCTATGATTGTCGTTTGTCTACTTGCTTGCTTTTTCATTTGCTCCTACTCTCTCTTGCCCGCGCACATAATCTTTTTTTACAATCTCATTACCTTTCTGTCTTTCCCTATGATAGAATATTTAACTATGCAACAGTTCTCCCACTTTATATCTTTTCTCCTCTCTGGTTTCATTGTGGCAGAGCGGAGTGGGGCAGGAGCACTGAGAAAAGCAGAAGAAGGCCATAACTAATCACAATGTCAGTTAGCTGCCTGGGAAAGACTCACTCTGCACAAAGTAATGCAGGGAGCAGGACTGAGACCGGGACTGGAAGTGTCTGAAACATGGTACGTTTTAGGCTAGTGAGGGCAGATTTGGGATTTGGGACAACTTTAACCGGCCAAGTTAGCTCGCTGGCGGTCATAAAAACGTGGTTCCCAACCTTTGTTGCATGTGAGCCCATAGTGCAAAGCGATGTCTGACCCTGCATCGCAGGTTGGATATCTATAAGTAGTGAGCCATTGAATCGAAGAGTGACTTTCCTTCCACAGTTTCTTTTGAATATCTTCCCAGTTCTGAACAGATCAAACTAAAAAGTATTTTACAAGAGATATCCAAAATAAATTTGGAAATTTGATTTTTATTATTTTTTACCCCCAGAATTTTCTGGCGACCACATAGATTAATCTTGCGAACCCATGTGGGGGTCTCGACCCCCGGGAACTACTGGCATAGAAGAAACTGGTGAAAATGTACAAAGAAAACAAATGTGTTTAGGATCAACTTTACAAAAACAAATATCTATTCTTAAAAAAAAAAAAAAAAAAAAAAAACACTTCAGATGGAAATGTGGTGATTACAACGAACGGACAACAATATAAGCCTGATTATGACATTTTTAAAAGATGATTGAAAGTCTAAACCAAGATCAAATCTCCATCCTCCGTCCGAGCGTCAGTCAGACCTTGCAGGGCGGTGATAATAATATGAAACACATTTACACATTTATATTTTTACAACTAGTCCCCCGGACAAATCTGAAAGTGATCCTGTAGTCTGAGCAAGTTAATGCAGTAAACTGATATGAATCAAACTGTAATCAAAAGGTGTTAACCACTTGATAGTCTGAAATCAAAGGACTGAGGTTTAAAGGCAATGTCCTTATGTCTGAAGATCTGCTTTTGATAAATTTTTGATGAGTACAATTCTATCCAATATGTCATACTAACGGAATAAATACTGTTACGGTTTAGGGAACCAAATACTTTGATTACACTTCATTTGTATTCTTCCTCAATCTGATCCGTCAGCAGGTTCTAGTTACATCCGAGAATGATCAGATGAATGATCAGTGCATTAAAAGAAAAAAACAAAGAGTTCTTGTGTTTCAGTTTGAGTGAGGTTGGAAGCAGTCGGAGCCCAAAAGGACCACCACCTTTCAGATTAATGGACTGCAGATGGGAAACTGTTATTCAAACACATCCACTTCATTAGAAATCAAAGCGTACGACTTTCACTTCAAGGATGAGCAACCTCTGAATTTCATCTTTCAATGAGGGACTTTTAGTAATTCTTCTACCATGTCGCGTATGTGTCATTTCCAGGCAATGAGCTTTTGTAATGTTGAAGAGAGAAAAAGCAAAGTGCTAAAAGCATCTCCTGAATGAGATGACATGTTTTATCCAAAAGTCACAATTATTAAAAGAGAAGAAAGTTTGTGTCAGCTAAAAGTACCGTAGCGGGTGATAATGTAGAATGCCTGCCTGACATTGCATTATAGCTGATAGTGGGCTGAAGCAAAGGGCTGTGCGAAAGGTGTTCTTTATAAAAATATAATCTTTCACTCTTTTAATCGTTAATAAAATTATCAAGACCTTTTTAAACAAGGTTAATTAGCTTCATTATATCGACATGTTTCATTAGATCCCATTGCCACCCACTTGATGGGACTAATGCAAGGTGCCACTGCATTATTAACATGTTGTATTTTTAACAAACAAGATCACATAACATGTACTGTGAAATAACAAAACGCCCTGTACTTGTGTGCCATCCACAGCTGAACAATGTGTGAGTGTATCTGCATTGTGAGTACATGCGAGTGTACCCGCTCCCTCCTGTGAATCTGAGTGTGTGTGTGTGTGAGTGAGTATATTTAAATGGGCCACTGCATCTCGACTTAGATCCACCGCGAGTGCAACGTTAACACACATCAAGCATGATTAATCTCTCGCTCTCATCTACAATCAATCACGCGCACACACGCCTGCACACACACAGAGAGGCAGAGAAATCACAGAAATCAGCTGCTTTTCCTCCTCGGCTGCCATCTATCTCGTGTCGGACAGAACCAGATCTGTCTTTGACGTTAATATTTACATAAATCATGCTTAGCCTCTTTGGACACCATGCTGATGATAGGTGTTTCTGAAAAATCAACGCGGGGGTGAAAAATCCTCCCACTCCGGGAAAGTGTCATTGAGTGGCTAATAATGACCGGTGTCAACGTCATCAATCTGCAGCGGGCTCGCAGGAGAACAATACACCTTCACTCGTACACACACACGATGCTATGTTAACAGCACGCAGCTGCTACTTACTGCTAAACATCCTTCATTTTAAATACCTCCAAACAATAGATTTGTAGTTGCACATGTGAGGATATAAGGTATGTGGAATTCGGAAAAAATATACTTGATGTTTGATGTTCAAGCTTCCTCTCCCGTAACAATGATCTGTTTGGTCTAGCCTGGCTTTGAAGCCCACAGACAAAAGCCCAGCGCTCATCCGAGCTTTGTCCTTTCCTGATGTCAGGAGCGCTGAAAAAATAAATACCCTTTGGTCAGAAAATGGTATGTGTGCGCACGTATACATGCGTACACAAATAAGCCCAAGTGTTTTAAGGCACACACAACGTCGCCATGAAAACTCCTCAATGAGCAACCTGGATTAGCTTCCTATACATGACTAGCGGTGTTCACACGCATATCCGCGCCACTGCTGTCCAAAGCCTCACCTGTGGTGGGGTTGAAAAATTAAGTGTGTGTGTGTGGGTGTGTGGGGTGGGGGGGGGGGGGGGGGGGG
>CAKAKR010057983.1:14910-22410 GCA_916700685.1 Adelosebastes latens
CCCCCCCCCCCCCCCCCCCCCCCCCCCCCCCCCCCCCCCCCCCCCCCCCCCCCCAAATGAGGACGATGTAAGATCAAGTTGATTACATCCAACTATGCCGCTAGACCTAATTGGCGAGCGTGACAGTGTGCTGAGCTTGTCATCTCCAATCATTAGGCCTGTCAGAGATCCATCAGACGCTCGGCTAATTAGGAGAACGCTAATGAAGCTGGCAAAACAACTCCTCTTCTTAGACGGCTGAATGCGCTCCGTCGCTGGGGTGGGAAGCGTGTTGGATGAGAGAGAGGAAGAGTGTGCGGGATCACCGCGGAAAAGGATAGAGAGAGAGAGAGAGAGATGTGTAAAGTCGAATAAATTGCTCGTACTGCGAGCAGAAGAAGTTGGCTGTGCGACGCCATGTTCGAGTGCATCTGCATATGGTCTGTTTTTTGGGGTAATGACCAATTAAGACCACATGAAAAGCTCCAAATACGCAGATTCAAAGGAGCCGCTCGACAAACACGCTGACCTTTAACCAGATTTACGAGTTTATGTCGTTTTAGCAAATTTGATGGTTGAGTGAATCGCCGAAGCTCGGCGCGATGTATCTGCCGTCTTTAACCGCAAAAGATTGCTTCATTTTCTGGGTGCAGGATGGAGAGACCGAATCAGTGACATAAAAGAGAGGAAAAAGAGAAAAAAAACTTAAGGTTGGGAGTGTGCTCTCCCCCCCCTCCCTAGTTCCTAATCAAGGCCTATCATTTGCCATCCTCCCATAACTCTTGCCATCACTACGGCGCAATCAATTTGTCATCACTCTTTGTGTGCCATGCAGTTCTCCTCAACCTTATAACTTGCAGCTGTGAGCGAGGGAGGGAGCGAGGGAGGGAGGGAGGAGGAGGAGGAGGAGGAGGAATGAAGGGTAAAAAAAAATAGGAAGCTGCCAATAGTCTAAAAATGAAACTCCTCCTTCGCCCTGCCTCGTGTTTGTTCTCGTCCGCTCATCAAAGAAATAAATGCCTCATTTTCTCTCACTGCCGGCGCACTCACTCGCTCATTCCAGTTGAACAAAAAGTCATCTCGCCGCACATCTATCCATCTATCTATCCATCCATCCATCCGTCTGTCAATCCACCCGATCCTTTACCCCCACCCATTGTGTCCATTAGGGCTAAAACATTTTGATCAAGCAAGGCCCTGGGCTGAGAACACATAAGACTCTCTCTCCCTGTGTGCCAGCCTCTGATTGACCATTAGGGCCATTGATGAATGTGGCTGTCAGAGGGCAGACAATTAGATCAAATATGAAACAAAGTCTCTCTGACGGGGCCTTCTGATGGAGCAAACCAGTCTTCCGCCTCACGATTAGGCTAATAGTTACATTTTTCATACCACTCTACGTGTGTGTGTGTGTGTGTGTGTGTGTGTGTGTGCGGCGGATCACAAGCTTGTTTATATGTACTGTAAAGTCATTGCAGCATGTCTTCCGAGCACGCGCCGCTGCACATATGTAATTATGTGTAGGCTGTAGGCGTACTCGGAGATATTTCCTCGAGAGTTACACAAAGTTGCAAAGTGTGCAAAGGTAAAACGGCTTACAACGAAATGTTAAAGGTCACACATGAATCATTGCTAATTCACTACAATAAACACGAATGGTAATTAGTGTTTCTCACAAGACGAAAAGCTGCAGAATAAAACAAGGATTTGTTTAATTGGCTGAAAATCTCAAAATGTGGAAACGAACGTGGAATTATTAGTGTCGTAAATGATTTGAAGAGAACCCCAAAATTCTCCCCTCCACTTCAGTGGGAAACATAAAATAAACGCTGAGTGCAGTTCTCTAACCTCGTCGAGTCCGAGGCGAAGAAGGAGGGGGAGGAGGGAAAAGTAAGAAATCAAAGCTCATAAAAGTGGGGGGAAAAATAAGACACAAAGACGCAATTAAACGATGGTGTTAATGGCTAGAACTTTGCGAGGCCAGACGTGACTTCAGCAGGCCCCCTTTGCTTTGCTACCAGAATGTGTGAGCAAGGGAGGGAGGGAAGGGAAGGAGGGAGGAGGGAAGGGAGGAAAGCAGGGAGGGGGTGATTTATTGACACTTATCGGGAATGAACAGATCAAAGGCTCGGCCAGATGACAGCCGATCAATCAGGCGTCAAATCAAAGATGGCAATTGTCCATTAAAGCTCTCTTCCAGTATGCACTCCCTTCCCCGGGCTGTGAAATAATCTTTAGACTAGAAGAAAGACTTTTTTCCCAGAAACTGAAGGGAATTAGAGAAAGAAAACAGACTGATGAAAAACAATCTCGAAGAAGAGAGGTTACTATATTAAAGTCTTGAAGGTAATGACGAAGAACAAACTCTAAGTTTGTATGTGAATATTGCAGAAATACACTGATACGATGGGGGATAAAATACACTAGAAATGCCACTATGAAAATCCAAATTCCTGCAGAGAATATCACAACAACATGATGGTGTAACAGTATCACTGGTAGGCAGGCAAACACAAGCTACATTATGTTTCAACGAGGGAACGATACTGATCGTATAAGACAAACTACAGAGTTCACTTTCCGTAATGTATCGGGATGTTTTTAGAGTAAATCCGACTTCAGTGAGCATCAAAGGCCTCTGTGACAGTCAGCTGACCCTATAGGGCTCCACCGAGCCTCTCCGGTATACATCCGTGATCCCACAGTCAATATCTACGAGGAGAAGGAGGCGCCGTGAAGGAGTAAAAAGAGGCAGACCTATAGGAAAGATCAAGTTCTCTGAAGGCGAAGTAGGGGAAAATGACGAATGGGGGAAAAAGGCTTTTCACATTGAGCCCTCTCACACTGATGCTCCGGTACACCAAGGCTGACCTCTGACCTTTTTTGAGAGGCAGTAAGATGATCGCTCTAACTATACCGGGTCACACCTGTAAAACGTCCTAACCCTCTTTTTTTCTGTACATGAAAAATATCAATAATCTACAGACAACTATGTGCAGTATTGATTAATCCGTAACTAATCATTTTGTGTATAAAACGACAGGAAATTCACGGTTTTCCAAAGCCTCGGATACCAGCAGTTCAAAACAAAACCGTGATACACAACACAGACGAGCAGAGAATACTTTGCATTTAAGTGTTTGACATTTTGGCTTGAAAAGTGACTCAAAGATTAGAAATTCATTTTTGCCTTTCACCACAAAAGGAACAACATTGTTTACTAATTGCACTTAAAGTAATAAAAAAAAAGAAAAATGTGGAGTTAAGGCTCTTTGGAATTTAAGGAAAACTACTGATAATGTGTTGTAGCAGAGGTTGATATTAGACATCAACTGATTAGGAGGAATTATGACAGAAATGAAAAAAAGTGAGTATGTGAAAGCAAAAGTTGTGTTGAGAGTATAATGGAGCTGTGAAAAGTAGATCCAGAGTGCTAGATGTTTCCCTTGTTAGTTTACAGCAACACAAACAGAGGATGAGAGGAAATAATAATGAAAAGTAACTGAATGAGGGAGGAGGAAGAGAGGGGGGAGGCAAAATAGAGAGAGAGAGAAGGAGAGAGAGAGAGAGAGAGGTGAATTGCGTTCAAGCTGAAGCCAGTCCGTACCTGCGGCGCGCCGAGGCGCCTCCTGCTTCCTCCGCGGCATGTCGGCTCCGGGTGGCCGGCAGGGAGTTGTTCTGTGGCCCCGCTGACTCGACTGCTGCCTGGGGGATCCGCGGAGCTTTGAGACTCAGTTTCCACCCCCCCTGGGTGCGCTCTCAGGGCTCCCACATAGATGGGTGTGTGTGTAAAAGGAGGGGAGGCAGTTTCTCGAACACAAAAATAAAAAAATCAGATGCCAGTAGATGCGAAGATCATAGAAAAAAGGAGGAGAAAATCAGGAGCGTGGTTCCTCCTGGTGCGGCTGCTCTCTCTCTCTCTCCGTCCGTCCGTCGCTCCTCCGGCTCGGATGGACGCGGTTAGAAAAAACAAGAAGGGTTTTTCTTTAAAAAGGCGCCTTGCTTGTGTTCTCCCGTGTGATCCTCTTTTTTTACTTGGCGTCGTTGGCTGCAACAGGCGAGCTTGAAAAGGGGGATAAAAACCAAAATGATCGCGTCAGTCAAAAGTGCGCAAACAAGGAGACAAACACATCAAGAGCTGACACAACTGAAGCCCTGCGACTCCTCTACGGTTCAACCTCTCCGCCAATGATAGGCGTCACGTAGCTCTCTCTCTGTCTCTCTCTCTCTCTCTTCCACCTCTCTCTCTCTCTCTCTTTCTGTCAGTCATTCTAGCCCCGTTTATTCCAAACGGATCGGGGCTAATCAGAAGCCTTTTTTGGGGTTGAAATGTGCGTAATGGCAGTCATATATACTGCAGATGGATGTGGAAGCGAGCTATAGCAAAACACATGGTAGCCTATAATATAACGAAACCACATAATATACAGTATCATTCACACACACATACACACGCAGCAGGCTGACAGTGTGGTGATCGGAACGGAAACGCATACTTACTTTGCGGGCTGATCCTCCATGAGGTGTTTTTTTTTTTTTTTTAATTCTAATAATAATCACGCGCAATTCAAAGCCAAGAAGAGGTGGACTGAGGTGCATGAAACCATCTCATAAAAAAAATCCATTCGGCTCTCTCTGGGCAAGTCCTGTTGGGTGGTGGTGGTGAGGAAGAAGAAGAAGAAGAAAAAAAAAAGCCACATGCAGCTTTTTTCAGTTTTGTTATTCTCAGGAGCGACAGAGAAGAAGAGGAGGAGGAAGAAGAGGAGGAAGAGGAGGAGGAGGAGGAGGTGACGACCAGGACTGGTCACCCACACGCTCGTTGCCCTACGATATTTTGTCCGAGAGAAGCGCCTTTTTTGCAAAAAAAATCCTCCGAGGGGCAAGTCACACAGTCAGTGTGTGCGCGTGCGTGTGCGAGCGCGCGTTAGTGCAACTCCTCTCGCGTGTGAATCGATGAGATACGTGCTTGATTGGGTCTCCCTTGTTGTAATAATGTACATGAGGAGGAGGAGGAGGCTGCTCCCATGCAGGCTGGCTGCTGCTGGCTGCTGGCTGGAGCGTACGGATCAGGATCAGCCGAGCTCTAGCGCCTTCTGCCAAACACTTTATTGGCCACCGATGGTACTTTTTTCTCCCGTTTTTTTTTTTTTGTCTTCCCTTTCTTTACGTGGCCTGATAGGAGCTATTTAAATCAGCCACGCAGCGAATCAGACGTGTTTCCCCCCAACACCAACACTGCGCTCGGCTCTCCTTCCTTTTGCGCACTCAAGTGACCGGAGAGGCGCAAAAAAAAAGCACCCTCAATATATAAGGGTTAAAAGTAGTTTTTCTTCACAGGTAAGGTTAAAAATCCTTTAGTTGAGATGCAGGTTATTCAAATATTTTCTGGAGATCCTTTTTTTTTTTTTTTTTTTTTTTCCTCTCGCACCTTACAGTGAGGAATAAAAGTTTTTTTTTTGGATTCTGTGAAGTGGATGAAAAAAAATATTCTCCTGTATTTTGTCCTCAGGGCGGTTTCGGCTGGTGAAAACAAAAAGGAGGATTCTTGAAGAACAAGAGGAGAGGAGAGCAATAAAAAAGGGGTGAGTTTGCCAGAAGGCTGTCTCTTTCTCTCACCTCCTGTCTTCTCTCTGCGCCAGATGTGCAACCGCTGCCGCCTCGTCTCTCGCGCTCATCAATAGCAAGAAGAAACAGCTTCCTTTCGTCGGATCCTCCGAGGGAATCAGATCTCCTCGGGTAGATGAACCGGTGGAATCTCTCTGTCCGGTTCCTTTCTCCGCTCACCTCACCGGGCTCCTCGGTGGAAGGATTGGTGATTATTATTTGATGACTCTCCGCCGATCCGAGGATGTTTTCGTCCTATAATCTCGCCGCTGACTGTGTGCGCCGCTCCACCACTGCATGCCGTTAGATCCGCCCAAGCATCTGTCCGTCTTTCCATTGGCGCATCCATCAGTGTCACACACACACACACACACACACACACACACACACACACACACATTCCTTGCAATACTACAATCCCCCCTCCCACCCCCACACAGTGTGTGTACTGCTCAAACATAACAGTCACTCACACACACACGCAGCGAGCACACACAACGCGTCTGATTGACACAGCACACTTTCTTAAAAGCGCGTCAGCTGAGCGCGCTGCGTTTTTCTCTCTGACATTTTCTCTCCCAAATAAATAAGAGTCCGAGTATTTGTTTTTTTTTACCTTTTGCGGCACAAAACCATTTTATTCTTCTTTTTCCTAAATATCTAGAAGAACTAAAGAAAAACAACAACTTGTGGCTGAATTTTAAGAAATACTTTTACTTTCTTAGTATAAAACATTTTTTAAATATTCCAGGTTTTTGGTGTTTTGCGCTCGGATGGAAAAAAACTTAAATTTGCTTGCAATATAATTATGTTTTTGAGACAAAAGCACATGTGCACTTATTAACCGGGATGTTTACCTGCTGAGGTGCCTAATTCTAGGACTGCAATGATTAATCAATAAGTTGTCAACTATTAAATTAATTGCCAACTATTTTGATAATCGATTAATCGGTTTGAGTAATTTTTTAGGTAAAAAAAAGTCTAAATTCTCTGATTCCAGCTTCTTAAATATGAATATCTTCTAGTTTCTTTACTCCTCTATGACAGTAAACTGAATATCTTTGAGTTGTGGACAAAACAAGACATTTGAGGACGATAGACCAAACAACTAATAGATTAATCGAGAAAATACTAGATCATCAATCCAGCGAATGCAAATTTGGTCAGCAGCAAATCTGAACATTTTTGATGTTTTTAATTTACTGAAATTGACGAGATCGCTTCCTAACTTCTTCATCAGGTAGAACAAAAAGTGGGTCTAAGATATTTATCATTTAATAAGTCTAAATTATGTCAAACGTAACCCAAACTGATTTTTTTTTTTAATTTCCTAACAAGTTTAGTGAAATATAATTTCCTACTATGTTTTTATTTAGGTTTTTTTCGTGCAGCACACATGGGGACACATTATGTTATCTTTATCTCTTTTTGAAGATGCAACTCTATAGTGTCATTTGATAAATCTAGACTGAAAGTGTTCTGCACTAATGGGGATGTAGACATACAGACATGACCCACTACGCCTACCTGAGAGAGAGAGAGAGACAGAGAGAGGAAGAGAGAGAGAAAGAGAGAAAGAGAGAGAGAGGCTTCGATTTATACAGTTGCCAAACACATGAATACGAATCTCAAATGCAGCCTATTATCAAAAGTGTATTCTTTCTCCTCTTTAAAGTCGTCTAATCCTACAATTTAAAGTGTTTATACAGACTCCAATGGATCTGGTAGTCTGCCGGTGAACTGGTAGGAAAGAAAACAACTTAACAGATGTTTGTGTGCCAGATGTGTTTGTAGGGTTTTCATTCAATATGCGCGCTTTTTTCGCAAATGTTTTATTAAAAAAAATGTAAATATCAAACGGTGGTAGCTGCGCAGGTTTAGGAGTTTTCTTCCTTTCAACCATCGATGTGTGAAATA
>CAKAKR010057983.1:24910-25979 GCA_916700685.1 Adelosebastes latens
GGAAGCTTACTTGAATAATGTTGTTCTTAACAAATCATTTCCTATGATATATATTGAATTTATTGAAATATATTGAATTTATTGAAAGGATAGGATAGCCCCTTGAGATGTAGCATCTCATTTCTGAGGGGGTCCTATAGAAACAAATACAAAAACACATACAGACAAAAAAGCATTACATACCAAACATACACTGCAAATACACAGATACAGACAGCTTGCTCACCATCTCCCACCCAGACCCCCCCACCCTCAGCTGTTATACAAGAAAAAATGTATACAATGACCATATTTAAATCAATTACATCAGCATAAAGAACAATTGCAACAGTTTGTCTTCAGTTTATATGTAGCACAAATAAACTGAGGATCATAAGTATATACAAATTAAAAAAAATAAAATAAATATTGAGTCTAAAAAACGATTCCCCCAAAAAACACTTTGTGAGGAAAAAGACATTTTCTAGAAATAAGTTTCTCTTTCAGTATCGAGAAAGTCAAAAGAAATTCTTGCACAAAGCAGATTGTTAATGGGGGAGACAAAAAAAAGAAACCATCTCTGTTTCTATTAAAGTGGGCAGGCTGAAAGGAGAAGTCCACAAGCATCCTTTAAACTCCTACATTAGTTTTATAAGTTGTTGTTTTTTTTCCCCTCCCAGATATCTGCTTTTTATCACCCTGTTTTTGATTTTCTTCCTCTCAGCCTTAGGCCGTGCCCGTGGCTGTTGGCCAAACCCTCCTGCCTTTCCCACCTCAATTTGAGACAGACTGTTTTATTATGTAGTGTTAAGGTTTCGTCGATATCTGAATGGGCCTTCTCCAAAAAACTCTCAGCTGGTGTGTTCACTAAAACCTATTTGCATGGAGAGGGAGAGAAAGAAAGAAAAGGAGGCCAGGGTTGGACTCTCCTCAAATAACCTTAAAAGTTACACAAAGTCCCACCAAAAACAAGACAACGCATCGACATGAGTGGCTGAAAAAGATTGAGTGGATGCTTTCTTTCTCTCTCTCTGTCTCTCTGTCTCTCCCCAGTGTCCTCCCCCCCCCCCTCCTACCTAGTTGGGTGTGC
>CAKAKR010057983.1:27664-62867 GCA_916700685.1 Adelosebastes latens
TGGCAAACTGCAGCCCAACAGGCAACAACAGCTGTCAGTGTGTCAGTGTGCTGACTTGACTATGACTTGCCCCAAACTGCATGTGATTATCATAAAGTGGGCATGTCTGTAAAGAGGAGACTCGTGGATACCCATAGAACCCTTTTTCATTCACATATCTTGAGATCAGAGGTCAAGGGACCCCTTTGAAAATGGCGATGGGAGTTCTTCCTCGGCAAAATTTAGCGTAAGTTTGGAGCGTTATTTAACCTCCTTAGCGACAAACTAGCATGACATGTTTGGCTAAGGTTCTAAATATCTAAAATTGTGTTAATGTGTTAAAGAAATTAGTGGCATTAAAACAAATTTGCGTTAACACGTTATCGCATTAACTTTAACAGTCCATTTTTTTTTTCTTTCAAATATTGTTTTTTATTATCTTCTGACCTTGTTTAAACACAATATGCAGAAAACGATTGACGTAGTAGTAACGCTTCCTTTTGACACTTGCACATTTGATGAAGGTCGCAAAGTGAAATGACCATGAGGCATTGTTATCACACTGAAAAAGGAAAAGGTGTACGTGTTACATGAGTTATGCATTATTTGGGATTTTGGATAGGGATGTACCGATCCGATAACGATATCGGGCCGATCCTGACTCTCTTCTATGTATGCGTCTGATAACGTGTTCATACTACGTCATGCGTCAGCAGCACACCGGTAGACCGCATAGCTGAGGGAGCTAACAACAAACATGTCAGCTGTTTGGAGGTACAGGGTTAGGAAAGCTGTGTTTAAGTCAAGTCTGATGTTGTCCCACACAATAAAAGAATGATCCCAGTGACTTCCACACAGTGAGGCATACAGCAAATTAATTAAACATATCGGATTGGTATTTGGTATTTAGCCCAGGTATCGGTATCGGGAAGCAACAGAGCCTGACTGCAGTTTGTTAAATAGTCACAAAATGTAATCTATTTATCTTTTTTTTTTTGTGATGCTCAACACAACTTGTATTTTAATGCGTTTTCCTACGAATGTCCAGCAACACATGACACAAGTGTCAACTTCCGCTGCAGTCTTTTCAAAATAAAACCACTTAGTTAGGTTTAGAATTGATCGACTTGGTTAGGCTTAGGCAACAAAACTACTTAGTTAGGTCTAGGATGAGATCGTGGTTTGGGTTAAAATAACACCGGAAGTGGCGTAACTTAACTACGGAAGTTACGTAACAAAAAACTACTTAGTTAGCTTTTGGAAAAAAATCGTAGTTTGGGTTTAAATAACTCTGGAATGCTATAACTAAAGTACGGAAGTTACATGACAAATAAATCAACTTTGACTTGTGGTTTCACACGGTAGAACGGACACCGGTCTCCTGGGTGAAAGTCTTGTGTTTTTTTAACCCAAAATCTGTGTACATGTACTATGTACATGAATCAATACATGACAAGACCCAAACACAAGTAATGTAATGTAGCAGACCCTCTGAAACATGTCATCAGTTCAAAATCATGTTTATAAGCAATTATTATGATATTAGCAAACGTCATCTAGCTGATAAAATAATGTTAAGTATGTTTTCTGAGCTTTTTTTTTGCTTTTCCAGGACCCCAATCTGAACACAAGTGTTAAAGATGCAGTGGAATGACAATGACAGTACCTTTAACTTCCTTCATCCACATTGGAAGACGAGGGAGAAATTAGACTGCAGCCATGCATATTGTCGCTAATATCCACACACTACGACCCATGATGTCGCTCCTCTGGCTTCTATAACTATCTAACGAGGCCAAGGGTCGTCTCATCATGCAATTTGATTGGATGAATTGATATACATCCCTGAATGCTATGATGGGACGAAAGTGACTAAAGAACATATTTTACACACAAGACGTAGCAGAACAGGCAGGATAAGTATTCCTCATTTCGCTGCATCTTTAAGTGAGAAGCACAAATGGTGCGTTTTTAGTTCTACAACAGTCGTAAAGTAGATTCACAGGCTCAGATATTTTTAGAAGGTATTTCTTCGGAAAATGTTTGCGTCTCTCGTGTCTGATGCAAGTCTGATGAGTTACACTGTTTATCAGCGTACAGTGTGACGGCGCGCTGCTGAGTGAGTCACTGCTTCCTCCTCACTGTGTACATGTGTGTGTTTTGCGCGCTTGTGTGTGTGCGGAAACCACGCTGACAGCTGCAGCTCATTACAGGCACTATTACTGATGGGGACTGCTGGGGGAAATTCCTTCTTCCACAGAGCAAACCACCCTGTTTACCACACACACACATACACACACACACACACACACACACAGGTCTCGCTTATTCATAAACCAGAGCTGCAACATCTGTAACTGAAACAAAAAAAAAAATGAAATAGAAACATTTACTGAACATTTACTCCTTAGTGAAAAATGAGGAAAAGGGAAGCTATCTTGTATAAAATGAGGTGACACATATTCCATCCTTCCAGTTGCTGGAGAATGAAAGACATCCCTCACCTGTGCATGAAGTCGTCTACATGTAGTTGTGTAGGTGTGTGTTCACATAAACACACACGCACACACACACAGCCACACACAGCCACAGGGTGAGCAAACTTAAGAGGAGATGAGATCACCGGAGCACTCTAAGCCTTTCTAAATTGGCAAACAGCAGCGTCACACACACACACACACACACACACACACACACACAGCCACAGAGTATACAGTGTCCAGTGACGTTAATGAGAGGGCTGAAAGCCAGACACACATGTGCTAGAGTCATTAGGGAAGACTTCATAGCTACACTTCAGGCCACTACACTCCATTACTGTACTTCATTGGTTACACTGCTTGAAAATAGTGGTTTCTCAAAGTCAGGTTCAGGGACCACCAGGGCTCCATGGAGACCCCCAGGGAGTTCCTCATTAAATAACAAACAAAAAAAATAGACCAGTTACCTGTTTTTCTTTATCTAATTTATTTGAAGCACTATGTTGCAAGAATACAAGGATCACTATTTTTTACACAGTCGGCGAATGCACGGCTCTACGGAGAAACATTTAAAATTCAGACATAACACTGTTCATTTCTTATAGATTACGTATTTTTCCTCTTATTATCTGCAGTGCAGTAACATCGGTTGTAACAGCAATACTAGTAGTTTAAATATTAGTTATACTAATAGCTCTTCTATTCGTGCCTATTTTGGCTTTTACATGGGTAGTAAACTGAGAACTATCTAAATAAAAGTAGCATCATGAATGAAAGAACACAAAGTGTCACATTTATGCAGGGGAACGCAGACTCAGTCTTGGCAGGAAATAAACAATATTTATCAGTGGAACACAGACAGACAAACAGACACAGACAGGCAGGACAACAGACTAAAAGACAGACAGAAACTGACACTAAGAAGGCATCGTGACACAAAGGGAGGACAAACAGACGGTGCATATACACAACTCCGTACACTACATGGCCCATGCAGCCTGGTCTGAGTTTGTATTTTCAGAGCAACGGGTCTTCGGAACAATCGGCGTTTGCTTTCGGGTTAACAGGTTTTTCGGGATAACGGGCTGTCGGACAAATGGGCTTTTGGTCCAATGGGACATTTGTCAGACTATTGGGGTATTGGAATAATGAGCCATCAGAACAATGTCATGACAGTGTTTCAAACTATGACTGTAATCCGTGAGAAAATATGTTTCTCTTTAAACATAATTGAGAATGCAGTTGAGTTGTATGGGAACGTAACTTTGTAGGAGTTGCCCCACAAGTGAAGAGTAAAAATGTTTTTTTAAAGTGTGTTAGTACATGCAAATGCATAGCTGAAATTTAATAAAAGAAATGACATGAAATTCAATTGATCAGACATCACAAAGAAACTAAACATATTAGTCAAGATTGAAGGTTAAAGCTGGCTTTAACCCATGAAAAGACCAAAACCAGCAAAGCATCTGAATACTTTTCTACCCCTTCTAATAACTGTTGTACCCTCTCTGTGGCACAGAGGAAGAACCTAAATCAAGCTTTGGCTATACAGGGAATACTTATTAGGAGGACCAGTTCAGTTGTTGGTTTTGGTTATGTCATGGGAAAGACAATAAGAAAAAAATTGAATTACTCAAGCCTTATCATTTAACAACCCTGTCTCCTAAAAACGACGTTCCCATACAGGGATTACTCCTAGATTACAGTCGCAGTTCTAAACACGGTTAACATTATGAATTGAAACAAAACAAAAACTCAACAAAACTACTTGGTTATGTTTAGGAAACAAAACTACTTAGGTATAGGTTTACTGAAAGATCATGGCTTGGCTTAAAATAAGTATGTTTGTTAAGTAACTTAACTTACGCACGGAACTTAAAATAAGTCAGCGTTGACTTTTGGTTTCACACGGGACACAAACAGTCTTCTGGGTGAAAGTCCTGGGTTTGATTGTCCCACCCATCCACTCTAACCTCATCACTGCGCAGACATGCACAGACTATGATTGGAAACATATTTGTGATAAATTAAAAACAAATGTAATCCGGGAGAAAATATCTTTCCCTCGAAACGTAATTGACAATGCAATTTCGTTGTATGCGAACATTCCAGTGATTTCAATTATTAAACAATTTTAAATTGGAGTTAAAATGGACTAAGCTTAATGTTTGCCATTTTAGACATTCAGATACATCATTGATTTTGTCAGAAATAGGTCCTGAGTAGAGATGCTGTAAACTATTCTGTTTATAAGTATGAGGCATTTTAACATGTCTGTGGGTGTTGTTTGGGGTAAAACACATTATTTGTTACCTCTCCACAGAAGATAATTCCACTCAAGGTGACCACCAGGTGTATCATTTGTAACATTTCATTATAATCATTGGTTCATCCAAAGTCTTACCTTGGTTCCTGGCATTACAGTGATGGTGAAAAGCATAATTTTGATAAATAAAGTCATCACATGTACCGTGAGTAAATCCTGGAAGTTTTTGTTTTGCAGAATATTTGGCCTGAATGAAAGTTGTTAACTTAAAACAAAAAAAACAGAACACAATTTTAGATTATTTGGATGGAAGTCCTATATTAAGTATATGTTTCATTTGATTTCCTTTCATTAGCTTTTACAAGACATACAGCATGGCAGTAAATGGGTGTATCATCAGCATAAAGGTTAAAAACTAAACTAGTGGTCGTTATTTGTAATTACAACTGTAAGACGAAGGTTATGAAAACCCCCAAAAAAAGATTTATTATTAGCATATTCTGCCATAACCTAATAATGCCGTGCTCTGTCTCTAAGCTGTCATGACCAGAGAAGGAGAGAGATAGAGAGATGGTCCACTCCATGCTGTGATGTATCTGTTGCATTAATCAGCCTCTTAAATTGGAACGGGCTGCTTTTATTAATTATGTTCAACGTGAGGATGGTAGAGCCTCTCCCAACCATCCCTCCCTCCTCGTTTAGACACACAAATCACTTCCAGGAAGAAAAAAAAAAGACAGTAGAGAGAGACAGAGAGAGCTTCATTACAAGCAAATGAAAAGAGAAAATGGGACGATGCAAAAGGGAATGCAGTGAAGGAATGACGACAGGTATTTCAAAAATAAAATCAAAGGTACGTAATAGGTGGAGGAGTCCTATTGGAATATCTGGCTTCAAAACATATTTACCTAAAATTAGTGAAAAAAGTACATGTAGTGCTACTCCCGCCTGCAGATATTACATTGATAGTGTAACAGCATTTTATTTCAAAATTACCAGTGCGTTATTAGAGTTTCACTTTTAATCCTAAACTATGAACTCCACTTTAGACATTGCTAAGATGTTTGTGTGCATGAATTTAATGATTAAGCTAATTGTTTTCAGTAAAAAAAGTTATTTTTGTGGGTTCACATTCTTGAAAACATTATCACAAACTAGACCCAAATTAACACACTTGAAAAACCCCCTTCCTCCCTCTTTGCACATAAAAAAGTTAAATTTACTATGAGTATAAAGATCATATATTTACATGAACTTATAGCTAAAGTACAGGCCAGGCCCGCTGCCACAAGGGGTCTTATATACAATACAACTGAGGGGGCTCTATTGTATCTATAGAAAAATAACAAAAACAACAAAATTATTGGACGAGATACGCAGTGAGACTATCGCTTAGCTGTTGTTTCAGAACCAAGGACAGCACAGTTTGTTGCGTGTAGAGGTTGCGTGTGTAGGTGTGGTGCTGTCCGGTACTGAAACGGAGCGGGGGACATTGATAAACATGCGTTAGCTTCACTACTAGTGCCTTCTACGGTACCTGCCGGTCATGGTGGGACACCAACGAATGTCTCTGTTCTTGTATTTTTCCGAACAAAAAAGCTTGCAATTGCAGGTACATTTAGAATCGTGGCTATGTGCCGTGATTGTTTTCTTTTTTTAGTTTTTGTTTAGCACAATCGCTTAGCTGGTGCCTGTCCATTTTGAATTTGTCTGATATTAAATTTGGCAGCACTGCGTCATTTTGGACTACTTGACTGTGGGGATTTGGGGAGGGGGGTGCAGGCACTTATACCCAAATCAATCACAATTCTTATACATATACTATATTGTATCAAGAGTTAATTTTGTACCTGTTTGCATCTCTTCCAGTAAATAACATATATAAAGAAAATAGGACACATATTTTAAAAGTTTAGTTGCCCCCAAGTCCGGCCTACTCCCCAACATCCTCCATTCCAATCAATCCATTTCAAAAAGTTTACATTTAACAACACTGATACCCAAGACCAAAATCTTCAGTCAGATATTTGGGGGAGGCAAGTGGGGAGTACCATCTGAGGTATTCTGCCACACCAGCATCAGCAGGGCATCTTGGCTCCTTGTATAGACAGTCTGACGCAATCTGGAAGTAACAGATTATCTCACCCGACACGACAATAACCAAGTCGGTTTACAGCAACACAGTTTAGTGACAAATCAACTACAGACCCAGTTCTCAAAAGACAGAGTGAAACCTGGATAATGTTTACTGCCTGTTACACTGAATAACACCAGTCCAGATGTGTTCAACAAGAGCAGCAACGCACTGGTTTATATCTAACATGTGCATCAGTGATGGTGCGATTCAAGCACACTGTGTTTTAATTGTGTAGATGTGCCAGCAATTAATATATATATATAAGTTGTGTATCAGAGATCTGTGCACGGCGAGCAGAGAATACAGAACTACCAAAAACTTTAGCACGCACTCCTGAGCTGAGCACAGAGGACATGGACACCAACCTGAAGCAGGACTGGCAGCCAGTGCATTTTTGAGTGGGTTTAACACTGAATATTGAGAGGAACAAATAGCTTTCTTTCAGCTTTTGGGGGATCTGATGACGTGTCTGATCATTACAAATATTGGGGGAGGACAAATTTCCATATTTCATATATCGGAGGAGACGTGACCCTGAGGCGATTACACGCTTGCTGATACCACTTTTTTTAATACTGGGTGCTTTATGAGGTAGACTGACCGATACAAGTTCAAATCTGGGGTTTAGACTAATTGCAATTTGCTGTGAATCAGGCCACTGTAAAATAACAAAATAATGGTAATGTTGGTAATGGTAATGATTCATATATGACAAAACTCTGAAGAATAAATGAAATCCTTCACCTTCTACCTACCCTCAGTACATAGACGTATTTTATGACACACTTGGCTCTTTTTTTAGTGAGCTTTACTAATTTGATAAAACACAATCCTTTTAGAAAGACATAACTGTGTGCTCATAGTTCTGGACTTTTTTTTGTGAGTCATTCAAAAGTGGTATTGAAACATTAATTAATCACGACTATATTAATTGTGAAACATTAAAAGAGATAATTCCTCCGCCAATGATGTGAACAACCAGTCTGAGCAGACTAAAATTATAACAACTATTTATATTGATAAAGAAAACTGTGCTCAGATGGGGAGTCCTACGGTATTTAAATTTGTGCCGGGAAATTGAAATGTAATGTTGCCTCTGGGTACCCAGGTCTGGACTTCTAAATATATCAAACTTATTTTTGGGTTTTCCGATACTTTACTTATTGTGATAATTGTGTTGATGCCACGTGTATTATTTTTACATTAAATAAAAGTCTATCATGACATTAAGATATAAGAAATGACTTAGGGATGATTAAATTATTTAAATCAATGTGCAAAAGTTCTAAAAGTTGTCTCAACTCTCCCTTTGGTAGTCTTTGGCATGCTTGCTGTAGTTCTTAATGTACAAGAATTGGTAATATTTCCCACTATGATCCAGTATATTATGATGCTGCTGGCTATATACAAACATAGCACTAGGCAGCAGAAACCCTCAGGAGTCAAATGCTGTATATTTCACGATGTATAGCGAGTGCGTGGGAGCCACTCCACACTGAGAGCTTCAGTGGATACAAATCACGGGCCGATACTCTTGTCACGTCAGCCCGAGCTGAGCCCAAAGCCACTTCAGCTGCACCCGGTGTTTATCTTACTGTGACATTCTCACTGCTGTTACGCCAAAGCCTCCTCCTCCTCCACCCACTTCCACCCTACCGCTACCCTGTGTTAAGATACCTGCTAAATGGAAAGAGAGACAGATGGATTTAATGGTGGTAGAGCGATACAGAGAAAGTGAAGTGGAGGATGAGAGAGAGAGAGAGAGAGAGAGAATGAGCTCACATTTGTCCTCTGTGACAGTTGTGATGCTGAGAGGCCCTGATGTGACACAAGGGAAGTTTGATTCTGCATACATATGTAAAACAGTTTCAGTGTGAGGAAACAAGCTGTGTGTGTGAGAAGTGTGGGGTTATGTTTTTTTTTATATGTTTGAGGTTTAGGTTAGAGTATTGAATTAGTATTAGTCACGTTATGATAAGGTTTAAGGTTAGTATTAATGGAGGTTGAAATCAATTTAGGCAATTTCAAGGTCTTTACAAGTATCTGCAAAATGTTTACTGTCAATATATTCCTCCTACTTTGCTTTTCCAACAATAGTTTAATGCTTCTTTAAGCAACTCAAAGCACTTAAGGTTTAGTAAAGATTGTGATCATGATTACATAGTTAAAAAGTCAAGACTGACTTGAAAGATGTGTTGACTTGTTCAATATTAAGCCAAAAACAAACCAAAGTAGCTAGACCAAAATGTTGGAAATATGATGAACAGCTGGGTTTTACTTGGACGAGATCAAGTGGCAGTCGTCTCGATTTTCTCTGACGGATGGCTCACAGTGTCAGACTTTGAAAACCCCTGCTCCAAAACGTACAGGTGGTGAAACCATGTGCTTCAAATGATATCAGCTGACTGAATGAGCGTCATTAGCGGTTATCAACCTCATAGATATGGGTTTTAAGGGGCCTGCTACACCTATGAGTAGGTGCAGAAGGCTGTTATCATCTATTCACATGGTCGATCACTGATGCGAATACAAGAAGACGATGCCGACCTCCAGTGGCCGTAGTAATTATGACGGGAGCAAAGGAGGAAGTCAGGTGACGTAATATAAAGAGCGATAAATTCCGTGTAGGGAGGACGTCGGAGTGGATGGTTGGATCAAACAAACACAGAACTTACAGTATGTTGACTTATTTTAACGTACTTTTGTTACATAACTTACATACATATTTTAACCCAAACCACGATCTTTTCCTAAACCTAACCAGATAGTATTATTGCATACATTTTAAGTTTTGTTTGAGTTCAAATGTTAAGTTTCACTTTCACTTTCACAACGTGATAGGTGCAGTTTGGCCCGTCTGAAGCATTAGAATGGTAGTGATAACCACTGATAACGCCCATTCAATCATCTGATACCATTAAAAATGGGAGAAACAACAAATACAGATGCTTCTACTGCTTTGATGAATGTTCTGATGAGTAGGAAATGATGTTCAATGGCCTTTGTAGTCACCTCGGGGAGATTTTTTGACCAAAGTGTTCTCCATCACCATCATCAAAAGTGAGGGAATATATTTTGGGATAATGTTCTTCGTCCCTCCAGAGGAGTTCCAGAGACTTGGAGAATCTATGACAAGGATCACTGCAGCTG
Source organism: Adelosebastes latens (assembly GCA_916700685.1). Taxonomy (NCBI): domain Eukaryota; kingdom Metazoa; phylum Chordata; class Actinopteri; order Perciformes; family Sebastidae; genus Adelosebastes; species Adelosebastes latens. The sequence goes on from CAKAKR010057983.1 coordinate 37,677, forward strand.
TTCTGGAGGCTCATGATGGCCCAATACCTCACTAAGACATTTAATGTTGGGTTTTCCTTTAATTTGTTACACAACACCTACATTTAACAAACTAAAATCTATTTGTAGGACATAAGGTTGAGAAGGAATTATAGTGTGGAATACAATTCCCCCTATCCTGCATACAATACATACACAAGAGAAACATCTGTCAGTTGCAATAAGCATTCATGCACTTGAACTGTGTGTACGTCTAAGTGTGTGCACGCTTCCCCCCCCTCTGTCCACACACCCCCTCTCCTAACATAAACTCACCCTGACCTCACGTTGAACCAACATCCATATGCTCGTCCACGCCTCTGCACAAACAGTAGATAGGATATTGTGTTAAATGCGGGCACCCCAGGGTGCAGCGGCCATGGCATCTCCCTTACAAACTGGCGGTCAGGTGCCCTCGGGGCCCGCGAAGACGCTAGCTGACTTGACATCCACGTCTGCTCCACGCCTGTCTGAATTAGCACTTCGCTGTCCGACAATCTGCCCTACCTCGGGGGGGAAGGTCAAATGATTTTCCCCCCGTCTGAAAAGAGCGAACAGTCCTAGCTTTAGGTTATTTAGTGACACGGAGGACGCTTTACTGGCGACATTTTCTCGATGTGTCTCCTGCACCTCAAACGCCGAGATGTGGATTTGCAGCTGCGCAAGTGATGACTGATGGACGGGGAAATAGGAAGCAGCGTCCTCGACAGTAAGCAGATGCTGACCAGCAGATCACCATGAACAGGCCTCAGAGGTTTTGGTTTTCACAGGGATGTATGTTCCGTGAAGGGTCTGAGCATGTGTGTGTGTGTGTGTGTGTGTGTGTGTGTGTGTGTCCAAAGGAGTTTGTGAAGGCTTTCCCTCTGAAGTGTCAACCTCCCAGAGAGAGGATCAAGTGCTAAGCGGGGGACTCAGGAGCTCAGTGCCTGGTGTATATGTGTGTGTGTGTGTGTGTGTGTGTGTGTGTGTGTGTGTCCAGCAGCCCACACTGGTGGTATTAGGGATTGAGGAAGTGATATATCCTTTTATCTGTTACTGTGGATGACCACAAGCCTGACCGGAGTCGGCCCCGCATGGCTAAATCCACACACTCAAAGGATGGATCAGTGTGTGTGAGTGTGTGAGTGTGTGAGTGTGTGTGTGTGTGTGTTTGGGTGTACAAAGGTGCATCAGAGAGCGAGGCCTTTCTCCTGAGGGGGGAGCGCAGAGTTGAAAGGTCAAACACACATGTGGGGGGTCAGTGAGCAGCCTGGCAAGCGGAACAGAAGCGTCATACACACAGAAACACACGGGTAAGTTATTGTGTGTGTGTGTGTGGGTGTGTGTGAGGAAAAAGAGAAGAGCCTTATAAGATGAAAAACATAAAAAAACAGAATCATACTGTTTGCATAGAGCGACTATATGTTTTTCAGTTGCATCTAACTTTACAGAAGATCTCTTTTCCTCGAATTACTCTTTTATTGGTACATGTCAGACCATAACTGTTTGTTTTTCTGTGTATTTCCTAATTGACCACCATGTAAAGTGTCCAAGGATAATGACAGTGGAACCAAAGATGGATTCAAAGTATTTCATATTTTTTTAATGTAGTTTGTTATACCAACCCAATCATATTTTTATGAAGTTTAATATTTAATTTCTGCATTTTTAAACATTTCTCCAACTTATCATGATATCATTATACTGATTATCATTTTCAAAAATCAGTTTTCCAAATTTATGATTGAAAACAACTGTGCTTTAAAATTAAATGATAGAGTTAAAGAAAAGGGAAATTAGTAAGGAAAAACAATATGCCTTATCCATGATACGGTGATGGTCGTAAAAATCCCAGGCACTCAAATGAGTGTTAAAGGATTAAAGGCCTTTAATGAATATAGGCTTATACAGTGACTCTCAGCCTATTTAGCTTGTGACCCCTTAACAGGAAGCAAGGTCTACATGCAAATCTCCGTCACCTTTGAGTTGAATTGAATAATGATTTTCCCTCATTAGACTGCTTCATTTGATTTGAAGCATTAAGAGATAAAAAAATATGTGGTATTTCACTAAAAAATAAGCAACGGTTAAGAAGAAAATTCTGAAAAAATAGTGTAGAACATTTTTGTTTTTCTTATTTCCTATTTTAGTAATCATCTCATGACCCCTTATATTCATTGCATGAGACCTTGTATGGGTCCTGACCCTTAGGTTGGGAACCACTAGGCTAATACATTATAAAATTATAAAAATACACTGATGCACTCAGGGTAGCTTGACATTCAATGAAACCAAACATATAGCTGGTTTGGGTTTTGGAATTTGTTTATGGTGTTCAGGTCAAAATTACCCAATTTGTTTGCATAGTGAAAGAACTAATATGTCACTGTCTTGTTTTTCATAAAAAAAAAACATGCAATACAATATATTTTCTAAAATTGCACATGCTGTACATCCCCAACACATTTATATCCTCCATCTGATGTTGACCAGGGCAATTTGAGAGGCTTGAGTTCAATCTAGCAATTTTCTACAAGTAACACACCTTCCCATAGAGATGGGCAATATGACGATATATATTGTCAAGAAAAAAAATGGCTATTACCAGGTTGAATTACCAGGAAACATGCTCTTTTGTAATATATAGAATATCGGTATCGAGATATGAAATCACCTATATCATGTTTGAGGATTTTGACTATATTGCCCAGCCCTACTTTCCACACAATTGCTGACAATAGTAGTAAAAAAATAAAATAAAATTGTGGTCATACGAGATGGAGAGATCAGTGACCAGGAGCACTGTGAGCTGCACATTATACTGAATTACAACTGCACAAAGAGAGGCGTGGACAGTTTATACAAGCTGCCAAGCTGTCCTGCAACAGCTGCCAAAGAAAAAAACTCTTACAGAGGCCTCCTCTGGTCTTTTACAACATGCTGGATGTGTTGACATACTATGCTTTTGTGATCTGGATGGCACCAAACCCAGAAGGCTCCAGAGGAGAGGGGTCTTTGTAGAGGAGTTAGGCGAGGCACTGGCATTTTCTGTGTTCCAGAAAATGTACACGCAAAAAAACAAATAATTATGTTACGTATACCCCACTGCTATTTCTTACTAATATAAAAAATAGTATGTTGGTATAAATTTCATTTTTGTTCTGATTTAAAATGGCACCAATAATGTCCTGGGTTAGTTTGACCCTGTGAATACCGGTGAACGCTACACATCACGTCTGATAATTGGCGTTGTCGACACAATTCTATTGTAGCTGCATAAGTGTCATAAGACAACGGTCGGCGCTTTGTATCTGAAAGAAATGGCTGTGCATGTCACACTATTTTACACTACTATTATTAGTGATATAAATAGGTACAGTATTAGTAACTGAGACCATGTGGACACCATGGCTACGCATTTTACCATCGCTCTATTTCTCTCTATCTTTTCTCTATTTATAAAACACGGCGAGCTCATCCTTACGCAGTAGCGACAGAAGCATGACTTTCATTTACACTTGGGATGAGGCGATCCTCTCTGCAGGAGCAAATAATGATGTACAGTCGATGTGATTCTACCGCTCCCGACGTATTATACCGTGGTTTATGGTGTTGTAGTGGGTGGCGGTGCATGTCAGGTGGGGGTGCTGAGCTACCTGACAACGCAGCGGGAACTGTGTTAAAAGCCAAACCGTGTTTGTCGTTGTGTTTTCACAGCTACGATCTAAACTACAACAAGAGTCGGTGTTACGGCGAGGACGACTCAGATTCGTGGTCACAATCTCATCTCTCGCTCTCTCTCTTTGCTTCTTCTTCTTCTTCTTTCTTCTTTGTTTTGCAGGTCGGTGCGGAGATTTTTTGCAAGATTGTTCGTTATGATCCGGTGCGTTTTGACCTCAACCGGAACCAACAATCTTACCCGGGTATGAGAGACCATACGCACCGACACACTTAACGTGCAAAGAAACACATTCATCTGTTAAACAGAGCGAACACATCACTCTTTGCTAAGTAGAAGTTTCACTCATATCTCCCCCTTCGTTCTCTCATCTGTCCATGTCATCCCTCACTAACCCGCTTTCACATCACCCATCAGTTGGTCTCTCACACACACACTCCTCTCCACATCAGCCATCACATAAATGTACATCTTCGCATTCACGCGCAGACCAATTCCTTTACATCACATGTCAGATTCACACGCACACACACACTCACACACAATACTTCACACATCAGTTATATCTTTTAGGCTGAAGGAGAGGGGGGGAGGGGTGTCGGCGGCGGGAGGGGTTGACAGGGGAGAAGAGGAAGTACACAGGAAGTACATTAGTTATCACTCCCATGTCTTTTCCACCTTTTCACTTCTTATCACCCCCCGATGTCTCAGACCCCAGCTGAGCCGCTTCTCCTTCTCATCCCACCCCTTTTACTTTTCTCTTTCTGTCTCTCTCTCTTTCTCACACACACACACACACACGCCTCTAAAAATGACTTCCGTGCTCCATTTTAGTGTCGGGCCCTGGGATCTAGATGACACTTGGCAAGCCGTAGAAGCCGCAAGACAACTGGATGAAATATTTAAATGAAAGACGGCAGGGGTAGAAGAGGTGAAGAAAGGAGGAGGGGGGGGGGGAGAAGACAGAGAGAAAGAAAATAGGACAGAGGACGAGGGAAGGAGAGAGTGACGATATTCAGATGGTGAGCAGAATGTGAAGGATTTCTTTTTCTTTGGCAAAGAGAGGGCCAGTGTGACAAGAGGTGCGGATGAATTGGCTTTCACCTACGAAATAGCCTGAAGAGAAATAAAACCAATATAGTAAGAGATCACATCGCTTTGTCTTGGAATCATCAGCACGTCTCAATATGTGTCAAAGTACTTTCAGCACGGTGCCAGCTCAGATGCTTAGAGGAGGACAATGAATCTAATACCAACGTGATCTCACAGAAAGACGTGAAATGACCACAATCTCTCAACAGTGCATTACAGTACACGGTGGTGGCACATAAAACAATTTAGGTTTAGGCAACAAAACTACTTCGTTCTATCTGACTTTTTTTGTCATAAGGCTGTATGAAATGCTAGTATGCTAACATGCTCAATGTTAATGCTAACATAAAAAATAAGAATACTTGAACTTTATTACATTTGGCGTATACATACAGGTTCATACATGAAATTTGACCCATCCTAAGCCTATAAGAGCAGTGGGCTGCAGTAAAGTGCCTGGGGATAACTGGTGCTGGTATAAAGTTAAACTATATTCATAATTTGACAGGCTACATTAAAAATGTTGACCTGTTGGTGGCACTAGATGGAAAGTAAGGTGATAACCAAAGTCGTAGAATCCATCATCTGATCTATTGATATCGATATATGGTACAGATATCTCAGATTTCTTTTTTCCTTTTAGAGCATTTTTTAATGTAAAATGGAAATACAATCACAGCAGTCCATCTAAGACATTTCACTATAAAAACAAAGATATGTCAACCTCATTGTGGTGCTAGGTATTTATCCTCTGGGGACCATGAATGTGCACAAAATATCATGTCAATCCATCCAATAGTTGAGATATTTCAATCTGGACCAAAGAGATGGATCGACAGACTGACATTAGCATTCATAGAGACATGTTTCTAGCATGGCTAAAAAAACAGGCTATTCACACATTCTGAAACGTTATTAACATTTTATGAAAGTTTACTTTTAGTTCTATGGATGAATGGCTCTGATAAAAATCTGCAAAGTCATTATATAACTTGATTCTACAAATTCCAACTGCAAAGCCAATCAGTGTTCAGATAGTATACTATCTAAGTCCTGCCTCTTTACCGTGTTGCCTCACTGCTCTGTGACTGACATTAAAGGAGCTAAAAATACCATGAAATCAGAAGTTTTGAAAACCTCAAAATAGATGATTATATTGAAGACATTATGAATGACAATGATATCAATACCAACTAAGTTGCAAGTCATTTTTTTATTATTTTTATTTGCACCCGGGTAAGAATAGTCACATGGCAGCTATTTGTCTATTTACAGCTGGTAGTAGTAGTAGTAAAGAGCAACAAAGTGAATGTACAGAGTAAGTTATGGTGGATGAACGGGTTGAATTCAGGTCTTTAATCCCAGAAACTGGGGTTTGAGTCTTGTGAGAAGCCTATTTTTCACTTAGTTGACTTATAATTTTCTAATTTTTTAATTATTATTTTCATTTTTTAGTCGCAGTTTGGTTAGGTTTAGGCAACAAAACTACTTTGTTAGGTTTAGGAAAAATATACATAGAGTTATACACATATAGTATCTAATGTGTGCCCGGGTCGGGTGCAAATAGTATTGTTGGCTACAGACACCTTGTTGCTAACTGGCTTTTTTTTAGTCTTGTTTCATCTTGGCGAAAAGCTGATTTTCACCACTAGCTGTTACAGCTGTGACAGTTACACATCTTATGCCAATGCTTGTTTACAAAAATCCCTGTTTTTATTACTGAGTCCAAACTTTTAATATGTAGGAATCTGAGATAAATGCAAGTTTTTAGCTAAATAATTGTGTAAAATTTGAATGATCTGACGCTAACTCTACAGCATTCATAACACAGTCTGTGTCTGGTTATAACTCATCTATTGCTGCAGACACAATGATAAAAGCGACTGCATTTAGAGCTCAGACTCTGACAGTGATGACCTGAGCTTGTCCAGGCAAAAAAAAATAATAATAATTTGGGACCTGAGTCAGCTTTGGGATGCCTGCTCTTTTGACCAATAAAAGAGAACTTTACTGCATGCCATTTTTGCCATCAAAGATGTGAAAACTGGGGCGCCCCGGTAGCTCGCCTGGTAAAGCGGGCGATGAACTATAGGCTGACTCCTTACCGTAGTGGCCCGAGGTCACCCCCTCTCTCTCCCTCTTTCATGACTATCACTATCTCTAATAAAGGCAAAAGCCAAAACAATAATATTACAAAAAAAAGTTTGAACCTCAATATCTCAAAACCAGGACCACAGATATAACCTTATAATTCCATTAATGTAAGAGTCCATCTCCCATGCAAGACAAAAGACACAATAAAGAAGAACTTTTGGTGTGTGTATGTGTGTGTGTGTGTGTTGTTTATTCAATCGTCCACACTTGCTGTATAAGCTCTCTGTAATTATTTTCAGCCGTGTGTGCAGAGCTGCATGCTGGACGTGCAAATGCGTATTTAAGATGCATGCATGTGTGTGTGTTTGTCACTGTGTATGTGTATGCCTTGGTGCATATTCTGTATGTGCATAATTGTACTGTACTGCATCTATAAACATGTGTGCATGGGTTTGTGTTTGCAGTATAATGTATGCCTCTCCATGTATGGTTCCCATCTGTTAAAAGTCCTGCTTGCAAAGGACTGTGCTCATTACAAAGTTGGACATCAGGCCTGTCTGTCAGCGACATGGGGGAAGCATGTTAGCTTGTAAAGTAAAACTTAAATGTGCAGCACAAAAAAAAGAAATACAACTTTACTGTGTCTTGTAAAATTATTGGAAAAAAAAGTCAATAAAAAAGTGAATATTTGATATGCAGTGTGTTATTTGTATTTTACATGCAGCACTGTGCACTGTACTTCCTTTCCCTTGTGTGCAGAAAGGTTGTGGTCAAAACTGCTCCCACTTTTGGTACCAAAAAGGCACCGTGAATCACGGATTTATGAAGATGAAGTTCTTAAATAAAGGTTTAGTTTTAGAGCAGCTTCAAGTCATATTGAGTATGGGCATACTGTACGTAAACTGGAGGAAAATAAGTGGCAATATATACGTGTTTTACGTTCATATCCACTAGTTATTGCAGTGAAAAGAGAGAGAGAGAGAGAAAAAAAAATCATGTTCTTCATTATTCTCCCGAACAGTTTCGGCATGTTGCAATGAAAATGCTAACGTATCGCCATCCAGTAGTTCAGACTAAAGCATTACTTCAAATAAACATTCTGTTTCCCAGTGCCGGACTTTGTGAGTAAATGGAACGGAGAAGGAACAGAGGGGTTTTCTCCGGTGCTGATTGGGTGCAGATGTGAGCTCCAGTCTGGGTTTGGTTAAAGTCCCGCTGCCAGGAATATTCGCTACAATTCAATAAATAGAGCTGTTAGGAGCAAGGCATTTCCTTGTCACCATGTCAAGGTTTCAGAGCGGATGTTTCGCATTGGATGTATCTAATACTTAGCCTATACACACACTCAGCTCAATATAAAACACTGTAACTGGAGAACGATGCTATTGAGAAGCTGCAGGGGCACATTAAGTCATGTGTTTGAACTTGAATTAGGACCTGGATTTACAGATATGTGTATTAAAGTTCAACTAATGTTGGTTTATGAATGGTGAAATATAACATTTTGGACCTAAGGTTTTTATCAACATATAGTTTTTTTTTAACAATATTTAGACATTTGTAAGTAGTATGGGATGCAAAAACATTCAAGTGAGACTCAGATTAATGAAATCATTTAGGTTTAACATATCCTAATGAGAAAATAATAAAAATAAAAAAATGTTCCTATTTTCTTATTTTAATTTTGAAACAACAAAACAGATCACATGCCAGGAAAGCAACAAATACACACACTACATCGAAACATGCATGATTTGAAAGCATGTGGCATACAGTACAACATGAATCTGATAAATGTAGCATTTACAAGGAGCTACAACCAAGAATATATTGTTTTGGATGCTTTATTGTTTGAAATCCAAGAAAGTAATACATAAATTAAAATAAGTGTAATTTATTAATTATCATACAGTATATTATGTTTCATGTCATTTTTTTTTTTTTTTTTGCCATCATACAAAACTATACCATGTCTGATCATTTAAGTAAACACCAAAATCCTATTCTCAACTAATGCTCATTGTGGTCTTGGCATTCATAAGCAATTGGTTGTATATTATGTAGTAATAAAATGATGAAGTATTCATCTTTCTGCCACATATAACGGAGTTGAACTCAAATAACTTGTGTGAAACTAATCGCTGAAAAGATTTTAATGTTCACTTTGATACATCAGGATTTTTTTGAGATGCCAGCACCTTTCCGGACCACATCTGCACACATATATTCATATATAGTCAGGATTATTGGAATTAGGTAATGCAAAGCAATATTGTCTCATTGCAATGTAGCTGTTGATGCAATTCAAAGACCTGCAAATATTTCTCTAAAATTGTCTAAGAGGATAAACCTCCCTAATGTCCAAAACGACCCACTGCATCAACCCAAATGGGAATTCTGTGATTTATAAATGAAACAAGTCATTTACAAACGACGTGTGCAAAGAGAATAAAACGCTGCTTGTTTGGTGGACAGGTGGAGTATTTAAGGGCGACTTCATCTTCCGTATCAGCCTCACATGAGCACACATTCACATCCTCGCCTCTTCCGTTGCTCCTCCACAGCTCCCTTTCACTAATCTGCCTCTGCTTTTCCTCTCCCCCATCTTTCCCTCTCTCTCCTCCTCCCCTGTGCCCATCTGCGAGGCGATCAAATCATCGTATGGAGAAATCCCGGTGATCCAAGAGGGCCGGGCAGAAAGGTCACGGAGAGAGTCCGTAAAATGGATGAAGCCTAATGATTAGCTCAACCTTTACCTAATCAATAATCATTTATCCAACAATATCACCGGCAGCCATAGCCCCCATTTGCCATTAACCTCGGCGGTGAGGAGAGAGGCAGTATTGTTTCCTCTGGCAGCTTTACGGCACTCAGATGAGTGGTAGGGGCCCGGGATGGAAGCTTAAGGTTGGATCTCGATGGCTCAGATCCTATTAAGGGACCGTAGGTATTTTAGCGTTGCGGTGTCATATAATTACCCTTTTGAATGATTGACTGTGACACCGGCTGTTGGAATGGTAGAACAGGACGGCCTTTTTATTAAAGGATATAACGATAAAAAGGTGTCATACGTACATGATCTTAATTAATAGATGCGCTATTGAAATTATGTTAAAAATACATAAATTTGCTACTGTCAAACCAAACTTTGAACCAGAATGTTTTCCCCTGCAGGAGCTCCATTTTGCTTTTTTTGCTGCAGATTTAAGAAAGAAAATATCTGCGTATGTTTAATTCGGCTTTTATCGTTTTTTTTTACAGCGAAACGCTGAAACAACTGCAACCTATTCTGCGACATGGAGCGCGTCTCTCCACACACTCCCTCTTCCTCCCTCACACACACACACACACACATGCAGCAGCAGCAGCAGCGCCTGTCTCCTCCGTGTCTCTCCATGATGCCATCTTCATCATAACCTCTCCCTCTTTATTGCCTTTAATGACTCCCCCTCTCCTTTCATTAATTCTTTATCGATTCCTCCTGACGTTGCCTGAATTATTTTCCAATTACGGCAAATAAAAGAAAAGGGAAAGCCATTGCAAATACATGCCTGCATGTGTGTGTGTGTGTGGTTATGTACCTACACCAACATTTAACTCACTGCACACGGATACCTACACATATATACGAGTGGTTATGGTTATTTTTCAGGTACCATTTGGTGCATGGACTTGTGGGAATTCGTAGCATTTTTTTTCTTCCTTTTTTTGCAGTCAAACACACACACACACGCAGACGAGGCGGAATGTGAATGTGACGGCAGAGAAAGAGTGGTAAAAGGTCACAGGAAGCTAATGGCTGCAGCTATCTTTACGTGGAATAAGTTCAGACACTTTGGACAGGTTTGTGTGTGTGTCACAGAGGAGTAAGGGGCCGGACGTGAGCGGAAAACATCAAACACCCCCACGGAGAATTCACAAGGCCACACACACACACGGATACATATTAGGCAAAAAGTGTTTGTGCAACAACAACAGAATCTTTTAATATGCTGTTTTGAGAGCGTGAATGATGCTCCCGATACCAGATAGAGTCAGTCGCGGAATTAGCCTCAGAGGCCCATCAGATGGCTCCAGTTAATACCCACAGGTCATTAATTACAACAATTATTCACCTTCATATCGCAGACGCGTATCGACTCTTGTTTTTACGCCTCGGCCCCGGGTTGTCTGATGATGTACCCGAAAGGCTCAATGGGAAAAAATAAAGCGAGTGTATTAAGTGTGTTGTGAGTGTATCGGAGATGGAAATAGATTTTTTTTTTCTTACCTGCATGGGAATCTTGAATTGTTTATAATGTGCTGTACAGTGGCCCTCTGTTGTCCAATTAGATCATATTACTGTGAGGCAGTGTCAGAGGAAGTGATTGGTTAATGATGTAAAACATGATTCAGATGAGCCTGATGCAAATACACAATGCACAAATGTGCTTTTTTTTTGTCTTTTCGCTATCAGTCACGTTTTGTCTCATGACTTAGAAATGAGCAACGAGGGGAAATTAAATTAACTTCTATTATGCACTTACCTGAGAAGTGTTTTGTTGTTCCCTCTGTTTTTTTGCAAATGAGAGCCATATGTTATCTGCTTTGTGCATGTGCAGCACGATACGTGCTGACCTCTTACTGCAACGCTGGCTGTGTGTGCTCGCATTTGCAGCATGTCCGCCGCCGTGCGCGTGCGCCCGGGTGTGTGTATAACTGAGTGTGTACTTTTTGCGTGTGTGTGTCCTGACCTCTCCCGCCCTCTCTCTTCCATCCGTCCTTTGAGAGTGTGTGTGATATACCGAGCTCTAATTGTCAGGTCTGGCCCCCACATTCCTCGCCTCGACCAGCCTACCAACACTGTGTCACTTTAACAACCGCGAATTATCACCGCGATGGAGATCTCGGCTTCACAGTGGCTCTATGCGAATATAGATACATTTCCTTCAATAAATTGCCCCCCCCACTCCACCCAGCAGCCCTGCACAACCACACACACACACACACACACACAACTCACTACTTGTCCACAACCCTCCTCCCTCACATTCACTGCTCTTTGACTGACGTTTTTACCACGACATTATCGCGTCTGCCTCGAGATGGGAGAGTCATCGCTGCACCAAATGTAAGCTAAAGTATCCGGCTAAAAGGGGATGAGATGAATCTAGCCGCTCGGTGTCATCTGACCAGGGTTATTGATTCTCACAGGGCCGAGCGGGATCAGAGCGGGTTTCCCATAAAGTCGACGGTGACAGCAGACAGGGGGAAGAGGACGGGGCATAAAGAGGAACGATAATACATGTCTGGCGACTGGGGATCGTTTCTTCTAATAACATCTGTTCTTACTTAATCTCTGCTCAGGCTACACGCTGCTTCATCTTGCACAAATGCATCAGATCCTTTTTTTTTGGTTGGAGTGTATCCAAAGAGGATGTGTTTTCATGCACTGCTTTTGTTCCGTTTGTGGCTGTGAAAAGAAGTTCTTCTGTTGAGACAATAAAGTTTGATTGGAATCAAAGGCAGAAGGTTATCTTGTTATTCCTCTAAAAGTATCCTCTGTCACCCTTTAACCATCCAGCAGAATACAACAATGGCACTTCCAAAACAAAAGTCTGCACAATAAGTCATTACCAAACTGGACCATTAGATCGCAGCCTGCCATGTGGTTCATTTTTATATCAGCGCTAAACAAAAATAATTCCTACCACCCAATCGGATGCGGCCTAAATACTTCAGCATGGCCGTGCGAGGCGAAGCAGTCATCTTCTCCGGCGGACGGGATGCCACGTAAGTGTTTCAGTCTGTCTTTATAGAAGTCCAGGCCAGCTCCGCTACAGGCTCAGCCAGGACCGGGGGTTCAGCGTAATGAAAGGCAGATTGAAAAAGGCTCTTGATTGATTTCCTACATCTTGATTTGATATCCTGAATTAATTATTTGAACTTGAATAATATATAAAGGAAAAATAAATGTAGAACACTCAAGGGAAACAAGGAGAGGGCTTCACTGCCGCCGCCGCCGCTGCCGCTGCTGTGGCTGCTGCTGCTGCGGCTGCTGCACAGATACTGTATCTCTTGGTCAATCTTATCCCCTGTTGCTCTGGAGGAAAGAGTGAGTGGGGATGTGCATACATGTGTGTGAGTGTGTCGCATGTGTGTGGTGGTACAGCCGGCTGTGGTACATGTGTGTGTTGCAGTGTAGTTTTTGTCAGTGTGTGTGTGTGTGTGGCAGGGAGAGAAAATGAAGGTTTGTGTGGTTACAGTGTTGGTCAATTTTCTCAATATGCTTCCAGATTGTTGGTATATCTGTCAAGGAATTAGCACGAAGGCAGCCACATAAAAAAGATGGTATCCGTTATTAAATTGCACAACCTGGGTGTAAAGTTGTATTTTTAGATTTTGTGGTATCCTGTTGAGAAATGATCGAGCTAAATTTGGAACTAAACTGGAAAACAAATGCGAAATATAAAAAATATGGGAGAAAAGAGACAATGTTTTGTAGTCAAAGTTTGGGGTTAAATGTTGGGACTTGGGAAAACAAGTGTTCTGATGCTTTTACCTTCAAGGCAGCTGGATTCTCACAATATCACAAGATCACACAATAATCCATCCTTTCAGACTAGTACTCATACACTTAGTAATGCGTTTGTGTCCGAACCACAGAGGTCCGGACCAATCAGCGTCCTATGAGGAGCTCCTTGTAGCTATGGATGTGGTTTCGGTACGTGTGACGTTCTAAACAACAAAGCCGCTTCCTGAAGGTTAGCGTAGATGCTGCAATAGCATCAGTTATATCAGAACTGGAGAGTTTTTCTTCATTGAAAGAATAGCAAAGAACGGCACTGAAGGCTTTTCTCGACAGAAAAAATGTTTACACTCTTCACCCGACTGGCTTTGGCAATAGTTTGATTGACAGTTAGTTCATCCAATCACCTGACAAGTATGTTTTTCAAAGTGTCTGCTTTTTTCCAAACAGTTACCAAATGATGACTTCTCAGATGGTTCTGTGTAACAAACCATCTGGCGTGTCAGGTTAATCATGTTTTAGGTCATCGAAATATACTCAGGCATATTTAAATACTTAAAGCTGCACTAATTAATATTTTCATATTAACAATGGCTCAATTAACATTGTGTAATGTAAAAGGTGTCGCTCATGGTGACAAACCCACAGATAAGTATTACCCAACTCCACAGTTCTCCTCAGCTTAGCAGACCGTTTTAGTGTCTTTCAGCTCATTGTTTTGATTTCACAGCCGTAACGTTACTGTTTTCGTCCAGTCTCACGGCTCTCATCAGCATACTTTCCAACCGCAGGAAGCTGCTCTGATGAATCCACTGTACACTACCTGCCCAGCCCTAAACAACCAACACAGTCTCACGGCAGTTCGTGAAATAGTCACAAAATTGAATCTATTCGTTTCGTGTACATGGACGCAAATTTCTCTTTTTTTTCACTTGACTTTCAACAATGTATTTTTTTGTGCGTTTTCCTACACGTGACGCACATGTCAATTTCCAATCCAGTCTTTTCAAAATAAAATTACTTAGTTAGGTTTAGGAATTGATTGACTTGGTTAGGCTTAGGCAACAAACTACTTAGTTAAGTTTAGGAAAAGATCGCGGTTTGGGTTAAAATTACTCCGGAAGAGCGTTCGCAGCTCTCTATACTTCCCAGTTCACAATTACATGGATTACATATGAATTAATTCCGTGCAGACCATCACAAAAAAAAAAAAAAAAGTGAAATTTGTGTCTATGTACAAAAATCAATACATTCAATTTTGTGACTATTTCATAAACTGCTGTGCGACTGGGCTGAAACAGACAAAATAGTGGGGCATTTAATAGCTAATAAATCAGATACTTCCCTCTGGAGTTGGTAGAGACCAAAATAGAGCTATAATGAGAGTGAATATTGGACTTCATTTTGTTAGGTGACAAGAAATATTACATCAAATTAATGATAATAAATCTCTGTTTCTGCTGTATATGCAAATAGGTTATTGTTTGCCAATATGTTTGCCATAACTACTCCATAAGGTGGTGATAAGTCAATATTTTGTTACAACGCATCTAACAGTCCTCAGTAAATGAAATGATTGACAGAAAATGTATTGAGATAAAAAATATATTTCACGCCTGACACCAGTTCTCTTATTGATAAAACCAGAAATCTAGTTTCCCCCAGCAATAAAATATTCTAAACTACAGCATCATCCGCATATAGCTCATTTCCTACAGGTGCCGTGCTCAGCTCATTCTGTTGTGGCATCAGAGGAAACATTAAACACTCCACCTGCTCATCTTCTCCTCTCAGCCAGGAGAAGAAGGATAAGGGAAAGGTGAGAGATGCTGAGGGGAGGGAGGGAAGCTATCAGCCGGGTTCAATTGGACGACTACACTCTGCCTTCCCTCGCTGCCACCTATTTTGTTCTACCTCTCTCGCTGCTGACACCCAGATTATCATATAAGAAGACGACTGCCATGCAGGTGCTGATTTACAGGGAGCGTGAACCAATCAATCTGAAAAGTTAAGATTAACAGTAAAGGCTCCGAGCTCCCTCTTCTCTGTCCTCTCACTCCCCCGTCCCCGCCTCCTCACGTTCTGTTGTCTCAATTTCCCTCCCTCTCTCCCTCCCTTCTTTTTTTTTTTCTTTATATTTTAATCTAAGCGAGAAATGAAAGGGGAGGCCTTTAAATTTCATAGCCTCCAGAAAACTCTGGCAAGTATTCATTGTCGTTCTACTTTTCCCTTTCAACCTCCCGGCTGGAGGCCTCGGCTCATGACATCTTTATATATGACGCCCTGCTCTCAAATTGCCACTGACGCCTTTAGATGAGCTGCACTGTGATCTTGGAATATGAAAACACCCCTGACAGATTTTTCTTATTGACACGCGCTGTAACGGAGATCAACCCGTGCACCGCCAAGCCCAGGGCCTCGCTCATCCCGGCACATTAAAAGCACCTAGACTGCATGGACCCACAACTAAAACAGACATAATTAACTCCCTTGGTATTTTAGGATAATTGTTATAACTTATGATAAATACTTCCTTCGACACAACCTGTTTTATGGCGAGGATCAGCGATGTCATAAAGAACGAGACGGGGCTCTTAATCATCGGGACAAATACACCATTAACTTTTGAATTCATTTCCTGAATCTGCATCGGCTATGGTAAACTCTTCCTCATTACGGAAGCAGATGCTTTAAAAGCCAGACTGGATGGGATCAAAGGCCAGCGAGTGAGAGAGCGACTGGCTCCCTCGCTCGCCGCTTTAGCTCATTTTCATTATCATCCACTGACTAAAACATCTATCGCATTATGCATTATCAGTTTAAAAGCCTCTCTTTTCTCCGGCCTCTTGAACACCTTTTTTTTTCTGTATTAGAGGATGTCATCATGGCCAAAAAGCCTCACGTCAAGTCGATCAAATCATCTGCACTAATTATGTCAACTCACACAAGAGGAGTGTGTGTGTGTGTGTCGATCTGCACACACATACCAAAACACACGATTGTTGAGGATTTTCCTTTAGAGTCAAGCTATGCAGGATGTGTGTGCCTGTGTGCTGGGCAAAGGCCGGAGAAGAGGCTGATGGTAATGTATTTTTCTCCAAACAAGAAAGATTGCTGAATCCCTGCCTCCTGGAGCAGGGGGGCCTGAGGGTGGAGGGGGACGAGAGAGGGGGGGGGGGTTGCGTAGTGATGCCGGGGATTCAGGTATATGGATGGCCTAAGGAGGTTTCCATCATTCATAAAGCGCGGCCGCCGTACGCGCCCTGACGCCGAATTGATCTTGCAAAAGAAGCAGGGTGGCAGAGCGACCACTTCATTAGTCTCCCCGAGCTACAAATCACCTGCTAGTGCTGCGGCACTCAGAGGGACCGGTGTTACCTATACGCTACATTACTACAGCCCCAACAGTCTAAAGTGACCGCCCATTCACGCGGCCATTATGAGTGAGTTATGAAGCAATGCAAAAATATTCTCCATACATCCAGTATTACTGTGGGTCACAGTCAACACTCCCACGATAAATGTGCGAGCTTTAAGTACGGCATAATCCACAAAGTAAAAAGCCCTGCAGCTGGAGGCTCATTTTGTTTTTGTTTTTTTCTGGTATCAGTTTGCCTCCCCTGGTGAATTTACCTTTTTCAAAGTATGAAAGGAGTGTTCAAGATGGAAGTGAGATCACTTCTTTGAAACAAAGTAGTGATGTGCAGAATACCCTTTGATTGTATTTGTATAGTATTCTGTGGTGCATGTCTATCAAAAAAGAGAAAAAAAATAAAAGTCATATTTAAACTACAGGTGTCCCTATGGAGCAGATGATCTGATTAGAGTTTGAAGTGTGCTGTTGCATGATTTTGCATATTAAGGAAGGGAAATAGTGAAGCATTAGGCGGTTAAAGTGCTTTTTGTTTTAATCAGCTTTTTCATCAAATTGTGGTTCAATTTCTTCAATGGGATGTGTTTAAAGTGCTGCACAGGACAGTTTCTGGACATCTGAAACATGGTAGACATGTTTTCCACGACGTTTGATTGGACTACTAATAGTCCTTGAATTTGATGTATGTAAGCTCCCGACACATTTCCCTAGCAACACATTCTCACTCCCAACTCGTCAATTACCGCCGCTTGGTCAGTGCCCCTCGGCATCGGAGACCGACACACGGGGTACCCCTATTGCGTTACTTTTGGACGGACAAGGGGCGACTTGTCAAGACATGCTCGTTACATGCATAGTGTCCTTTCATAATAAACTTCCGTTTTCACAGGTAGGTTACGTTTAGACAACACAACCACTTATTTAGGGTTAGGAAACGGTCAAAGTTGACGTTAAGTTCACTGACTAACGACTCACGGGACTGATGATACCAACGAGTCACATGACTAAATAAGTCAACGTTAGTTTTAGTTTCACACGGGATACGAACAGCGGTCTCCTGGTTGAAAGTCTTGTGTTTGTTTGACTACGTCACTTGCTCTGACCGTCGAATAACGCCACGGTTGGGTTTACATTGGAGTTAGTTGAAAGCCTGGTTCGTCACATACTGTGGCTAAAGGGTGCCTCCATACGTCGGGTCTCCGATGCCGAGGCGCACTTAACAAACGGTGGTATTTGACGAGTTGGGTGTGAAAGCCTTCTTTATAATATTATACTGTAGAGCATCGCCGTAAATTGTTTCGTAAATCCAACTGTTTCAAAATAACTATCTTTCTAACAAGCAATCTTTATTCCAGAACAGCACTATAAAAAACAAAAGCAGTGGTGTTCCAATTGTTTGAGAAACCCTGTATTGCATCCATGGGTCTCTGTTTACCATTTACTGTACACTATGGATGTCTCCCAGTGGATTTCAGAGGACTATTTCTCTTTCATTCATGAGAAAAATGTGATTACTAAAGTAGTAGGTAATATGTGCTATAAACTCATAAAGAATAAACCTGAAGGCTTGTGCTGATCACCCCTTTTCTACCATGACAACATCCCAAGAGCTATACATTTACAGAATATTACAAAGAATAACACTGTATCAGCCCACAATTTTGCTTCTCTCATTGGGGGGTTGCACAATAGATGACTAAATCATTCACTACAACGTCAACATTAACACATTTGGTCAAATACACCACTCACTTTTCAGAAGCCTTGAGAGCTGGCAGCAGTGGATGACCGAATAAACACATGCCTTCAATCAAGAAACAAATGGCATCGCGGTTCAGCAACAATACCTGGGTCACCCATACGCACAGTGAACAGCTACACAGGACTCATGCATTTAGATGTTTTATTTCAAGCTGACTGAAAAGAAGCACTTAAGCTTTCAAGGGTGAAAATCATTACCTTGATTAGCTAATGCAGGTCATAGGTGTTGCATTAGTGTAGGCCTACATGATGGTGAAAACTTACCAGACACTTCTTAAACTGTCCTGACAGAGGCCTTATCCATTTAGTATTCAAGGATGTCAAAGCCAATGCCACAACAATACTGTATAACCCAGAGGTGCACAAAAAAACAGAACTATTATAATTACTAATATAATTAATAGGAGAGTAAGGAACCATCGCTAGCAACTGATTTAGATACTATTAGGTGACAAAAAGTAGACATTCAGCAGTGTTCAAATAATGAAACATTTTAGATGGTGGTAAACCTGATATCACATTCAATCACGACCTGATAGTATTTAACAATTACGATACGATACGATACAGTAAGATACTATACCATACCACACCATACATTATCGTATGGTACAGTAAGATACGATACGATACGATACGGTACGGTGAGCTCCATTACGATACGGTACAGTATGATACGTTACGATATGTTACGTTACGATATGTTACGTTACGATATGTTACGTTACGATATGTTACGTTGCCTTACGTTGCGTCGCGGTACGTTGCGTTACGTTGCGTTGCATTACGTTGCGATACCATACAATATGATACGATACAACACGATATCGTAAAATACAACACATATGACACTTCTCATACACTTTATGTATTTAATTTTTCTTATTTTCTCCAATTTGGAATACTCATCTTCCTATGCACTCGACCTAGGGATGGATGCAGCCATTTTCTACTTCTGTGGTGTGGTAAGCCACTTCTTCTTATCTGACAGCAATGAGCTTGATTGTGCACTGTGCAGGTGTCAACAACCCTTATCGGCTTCACCCTCGTTCTCGTGGTGGATAAAAAATGTAGCCCTGCACATCTAAACCTATTTCTGATATCCCAATGCATATGTTGCAGACGTGGTACATATTTACTCTATTAATAAGGTGGTAAGCATCTTCATCATCATATGATGAGCACATGATGAAAATGTTGGTTATTATTTGGCTTAACCAAAATGTGTTGTCTTCCAGTAAGCCAAAGTTAATTAAGTTTCAGTGCTGTTTCTATCTATAATTTGCTTCCTCTCTATCTCTGTCTGTCTTGGTTTGACTAGTCATGTAGTTGGTTACACAAATTTCATATAAACTTCAGTGACATTAAAATAAATTGCCAGCTGTAAGCCAAATCTGATCTGGAAACAATACGTTTGACATTCCAGCATCTGGTTTGTATGCGTTGCTATGGGAAACTACATAAAATATCAGAGAAGTGGGGCAAGATTTGTTTTTCTCCTTTATTGTCTGCTTTGCTCTTGGTTGAAGCAAAATTCAAAAGGGGTTACATGTGTCTTATTTTCTCTACAAGTTGGAGCAGAGGCCTTTTGGCTCCTGCCCTTCTTTGAATTAAGCCCTCGGCCCTTAAATGTCTCTGCACGTCCCTGAACGTGAATGCCATACTTTCCGCAAATCTATTCTTGAGACTGAGACAGAACTGCAGCTAAAAGCATCACCCACAATTGTAAATAACCCTTTCTCTTGCCCATAAACTATAGCAATAACTGTGGAGTATAGTCGTGATTTTTGCCAGCCCAGTATCTCTAAGAGTTATGGGTGATTCCACAACTCATGATTTACGTCCAATGACAATGTTCAATGCCCATGCAGGAAGTATGGAGGTCGGGATAGTGGATGGGAATGTAGCGCTTACAACCTTTATGCAAGAAGCTGCATGAGGCCTCCCGTCATAGACTCTCAATAAAAATTTGGTTCTTCTTATTTTAACCATAAAAAAACCTTAAACATAGTTTATTTGTCATAACCTCAATATTTCCCTAACATTGACATTACCCTAGTTGTCCTGCACAGACATTGTAGAAGGAAATAATTTCAAAACTTTGACATTGAATGTTATAAAACATTGACATTAAATGTATTTTGCAGAATTGTAGATCATCAATGTTGTTGTCTAGCAAGGGATGCGGTAATAATCTGCCCTGCTCCCGGGTTATGTTTTTCCTTTTTTTTGATTCATGTCATTTATTCAGTCAGGTTTAGTGTTTCCTGTTTTATTTTGTTACTCACCTCTCTGCTCGTTTCAGATCACTTCACGTCCTGCCTTTGTGTGTTTTCCCGCCAGTTTTGATTGTCTGCCCCGCCCTGATTAGTTCCACCTGTCCCTCATTAGCCCTGCAGTCACCTCACCTCCTGCTCACCTGTCCCCACTTCCACAATCAGTCACTCACTACTACAAACTGTCAGTTCGTTGTTGTTGCTGCATGAAATTTTGGTTTTCCAGTTATCTGCCAGCTGTCTTTTGGGTTGTGTACCTGTAGCCTGAGACTTTTTCTTTATTAAATTATCTTCATTGTGTCTGTCTGTCTCGGAGTCTGCATTTGGGTCCTTCCTGTCTGTCCTGCTCTCCAAAACCTAACAGATGCATTTGCAAGCATATATCTGGGTGATGGCACTTTAATGTACATGATAGCATTTTTTTGTAGTCCACCTTGAAAAAGATATGGGAACATCATGAAATATAGAATTAAAGAAGAAACATTACATTTGCCACATTATAAGTAAATGTCTACAACTATATCCCATTATATCTACACCCAGTCAACACATTCTCACTCCCAATTTGTCAAATACCGACGGCTTGGTCATGGACGGTATGTCAATATATACTTGTTACATGCATAGTGTCTTTTAAAAATAAACTTCTGTTTTCACAGGAAGTTAAGTTTAGGCAACAAAACCACTTAATGAGGGCTAGGAGAAGATCTTGGTTTTACGAACTTGACTAACGACTCACAGGTCTAACGGTACTAATGAGTCACGTGACTGATGACTGACGTGAAAAAGTAAGTCAACGTCCGTGTTACCAGATTTATGATAATTATTGTATTTGTACTCAATTGAGCTCTCTGTTCGATGTATGATCAATAATGCCAAAAGTGCCATAATGTGACGCTTATAATTAGAAGTTGGTTTTAGTCTGCACTTAAATAATTAATTTCCAGATGGATCCTACATCTGTGTTTACGCTTTTCTTTTCACGTGACCTCTTTCCAGCCAATCATGCTTGGTGTGGGCTATGATGTTGATGAACGAGACCGCAAGCACGGCTGCTCGATGCACATTTGAAGAGAGTTTGCATGAGAGATATCTTTGAATGCACCAGTAAGCCCAGTTATTTATTTAATTAGCTTAGTTTATGGCCTTAACTGTTGTTATGCAGAGTATGAAAAGGCTTCCAACATTTCCCATCTGGAAACACTGGTCAACGTTGACTTTTAGTTTCACTGGGGACACAAACAGCGGTTTCCTGTTTCAAAGTCTTGTTTTTGTTTGACCCATCCATCATAACCCTCCCACCCACTCTAAGAAGACTATCTATACTACGTCACTTGTTCTGACTGTCCGTGCGTCGGTATTTGACGAGTTGCGTTCGAGAACGGGTTGCTACAGTAGGAATTTAAGGTTGTGATTCCACACAATTCAGGTTTCACTTTAGCACTACAACTTACAAAGGATTTTAAATTTAAAATGAACCTTCATATCAATCTGTTAAACATCACAGTGCCTGCTGAACACAGGACTGCAGCAGGCCTGTTACCACTTTGAATTACACTACTACCACGCCACATAATTAGTCCAATACTCTCTTTATACTGCCGGGCTCAGAGTAATGATGCCATGCAGTCATAGGGGGAAGATGGAGCACTCACTAAGGACTTGGTTTGTGATCTCTGAGGAGGCAACTTCACAGAGGCAGGGGCAGAGCGAAACAAAGTGCGAAGGCCTTCCATGTACACAAATCTTGTCAATGGTAATTGATTGCTGCTGGTCACCCGCACAGGACCCGGGACGAAATCAAGTGGCTTCTCCATAAAACAATGTCAAATATTGATGATATTTCTCTTCCCTGCCTCTAGAATGAATAGCCTCATCCTCCCTGTAGTTTTGATGAATGTTTGTTATTGCCTTCCCCTCTTGTTGTCTTTCTGTCGTCATTTTCAGCAGCTGCTTGCTTGGATGGAGCAGTGGGGATTTTCTGCATTTTTTACCACTTCACTGCAACCAAAACCAGAACTAACGTAATCTAATTACTGACCCATAAACTCCATGTTAATATGAACTGAATTTAAATCAAACTTTTACTTTCCATGATACATTTGTGTGTTTCAAGGGTAAAACTTGAATAACTTGCTGACATGTCCTTGGTCTTGCCTGTGTCTTTTAAAGGCTGATATCCCTTTTTTGTTATGACAGTCTTCTCCCTCAAACAAGACACAAAAGACACAATGCCACGCCACAAACACAGTTGTGCCACCACAGAGGCAAAAACAGTCGGGACATTTGACTTGGAAATACACAAAGTGAATTCAATGCCTCTCTGGCTCCTCTCTGCCTGTTTTCTCCGTTTCATCTGTCAACATCTCTCTCAAACAAACTATCCCCCCCCCTCCCTCTCTCTCTTATTGTCTGTTTAAACTTGCATGCCCCCCCACAGCCTTCCACACTCTATTCCCTCATCTGTCAGTGCGAGAGGTCTAAAAGCTCGTCTGGTCCACTGTTTCACATCAGAAACGGTTTGTGTGTTTGTCAGTTCTGGGTCTCTGGGAGAATGAAACGAGAGAGACAGAGATAGGGAGAAAGAGGGGGAAAAACAACATATGGAGTTTATGATGAATGTCGGAGGGGACAGTATATGTTTTCTGTGATGATGGGAGAGTGGGGGGGGGGGTTTTGGAAGACATACTGAATATGACACACACAGAGACCAGTAGAGACACGCATACACACACATTCTGACAGTCCCTGTCTGACTTGTGCAGCTTAACAAATGCATCAGAAGGATAGACATCAATTATTTAATCCTCTTGGTTTGGAAAAGTGTGTATCTGTGTGTGTTAGTGCACACGTTGAGGGGGTTGGGGGGGTGGCGTGGCGGTGGTGGGGGGGGGTCAAACAAGTCCCTCAAGGTTAGGCCCATTTGGAAAAGGAGGCCGGGCTAAACGCCAGACGGCGGCGATACGAGCGCAGCACTGGTCCAAGGGGAATTTGGACTCCGGGAATGGAGCGATTTGCACAGAGGCGGGGGCTCTCGTATTGTACCGATCCTGCACATGAAACCTGAAACATGTGAGACACAGTGACAGTATATCTTGTCACTGCTATTTTTACTAAAATTCACTATTGCCTATAATTAACACCCAAAAGATTACATTATAATGAGCAGTATATTGTTGCAGGAAAAAAAAAGTAGAATGACCTTCCTAATAACACCAGGCATTGCAGGAAAAATGGTCAACTAATGAAGTAAACTCCTTGTCAGAAATGGGTTTCACACCCACTTTTCCAGCATTTACACATGAGATATGCACCCTACAACACAAAGACTGCTCTGTGCTTTTCTTTACTTTGTTTTTTTCCCCATGTTGTTTCTCTTCTAATATATCAGGTACGAGGCACTTGGTTTTTAAATGGGACATATCATGAAAAACTCACATTTTCAGTACTTGCTCATCCATTTGGGTATCCGCCTACCAACCCTCTTATCATAAAGTGGGCTTGTCTGTAAAGGGGATACTCGTGGGTACCCATAGAGCCCATATTCATTCACATATCTTGAGGTCAGAAGATAATCCCCCTTTAAAAATGGCCATGCCAGTTATAATATCAATATAAATATGTTCAAAGGAATATACTAAGGAGCAGCAGAGTTAGATACATACAAAAGGTGCAGTTGAATTGAAAACATATTGCAGTACAGTTTCCACTGTCAATCACAGCATAGTTTTCCTCTTTTGGAGTAGGCTATATATATGCATTGAGACCACTATTGTCTTTGCTACATTTGTAATATAAAGAGAAAAAGGCTTCAGTTCCACAACATATTATGGTAGCACAGTATCTGTAGTGCATTACGAGCACACTTAATATACCAGATTGTGATAATCATGCGCTCACAGTGTGGTTATAATGCGCTTAAAATGGCACAAAATGAGTTGTGAGCTTTATTTTTAGTAGTGCAACCTTTATGCATTATTTACTTGTTAGGTGGAATATATATTATAATAAGTATTCACAAGTCCAACCACTCAAATAGTTTCTTCTTTCTCACATGAATGCTGTAACACACACACACACACACACACACACGCAAACACAAACGCATAAGAGTGATGCCCTGAGACACATGTTGCTAGGACACAAGCACCAAGAGTGGTATTATAGCAAGCTGTCTTTGTTTGTGCAGTGTATTTGTGTGTGTGTGTGTGTGTGTGTGTTTAAGTACATGCATTTATTTGTGTGTGTGTAGGTGTGTGTGGGTGTGCGTGCGTGTATGTGTGTGAGAGTGATAACCCGCCAAGGAGACTCAAAAGAGGCAGCTAATGGACTCCAACCGCGGAGCGCTTGTCACACAAACATTTCTGCTGTCAAAGCAGTTTATCACACGTAACACAATGAGACACCCCAA
>CAKAKR010057984.1:0-13317 GCA_916700685.1 Adelosebastes latens
GCTGTCAATGGGTTAGTGATTGTTTCAAGAGGAAATGTATGACGTAATTTTGATTAATTCTTGTTTAAAAGTTTAACCACAGACCGTCACATACATCAACAAAGCCAGCTAGCTCGCTAGCCTGCTAGCTACTTACCATAGAAGTCAGTGGAGCCAAGTTAGCTCCTGTTAGCATGGCCTAAGCCTAATTGGTAATCGTTACGCGATTGTTTTAAGTAGGTGACAATTGAAGTAGCTGGATAGCAAGACATGTTGGTTGCCATCCGTATAGTCTTCCAAATGCTACTTATTAAACATTTATTTACATTTGGACGTGAAAGCTGCGCTAACACTTGCTCCCGTCGGCAAATGGTCCTCCATGGTTCTGCATCTTTTGCTCTCCACATGGACTCTTTACATGCATTCAACCAAAGCCTGCTCGAACATGATTGGTCAACACTACTTACACTAAACCAGAATGTTTGTGGTACCAAAATCTTCCGCCTTTAGATTCTACATGTGAATACAAAATCTTTTTAAAGAGATTATGTTAAAATTACTTTGACATAGTAATAAACACAATGAATACTGATTCAATTCAATTTATTCTGATATTGCGTCAAATCAAAACAGCAGTTATCTAGAGATGCTTTTCCTATAGAGGTCTAGACTGCACTCTAATTTTCACTAATTTAGAGACCCAACAAGAGATCCCCCATGAGCAACAGTGGCAGAAAAAACTCCCCTTGGCAAGGAAAAACTCCCCTGAGCTCCATGCTATACAGCCGATAAATAGAGAATGGAATGCACAATAAGTTATCCGCAGATTCGTCACAATGAGGCAAAAATATTCATATAAGCAAAGAGTATAGAAGCAAAGAGACGAAACTCTGGTGTTTTTTTTACAACAGCCCCTGTCGCCATTTTGGACTGAAAACACGTATTATATTTATAATATTTTATTGTTCAACACAGGCCATTTCAGTAGAATATGACAAAAGAACAGAAATGATTTTGTTTTACTTTTGTACGGCATTTTTTAGGCGGATGTTTTACTGGTAGTCGCTTTCAGTCTAAAATTTTGCTACTTTACATTTTTAAAGTATTTGTCCATGTTCTTCAGGCTGAGTGGCTGTGATCTGACATCCACGAGTTGTACAGCCCTGTCTTCAGTTCTCAGTTGCCAGTCCTCCAGTCTTAGAGAGCTGGACCTTACTAGCAATGACTTGCGGGACAAAGGCGTGGAGCTGCTCTCTGAGGGACTGGAGAGTCCACACTGTGGACTTGAAATTCTCAGGTCAGCTGGCTTTATGATTAACTACATCCAAATCTGTTTGAAAGCTGTCATTTTCAAAGTTTGTCTTCATCGCTTATTCTTTTTCAGGTTGATTGGCTGTGCGCTGACGTGGGTAGGCTGTGATGCTGTGGCCTTTTTCCTTAGCTCCCAATCCTCTGGTCTAAGAGAGCTGGACCTGAGTATGAACGACCTGCAGGATTCAGGAGTGCTGGTATTCAGTGCTGGACTGGAGAATCCACACTGTCAACTGGAAACTCTCAGGTCAAGCTCTGTACTATTTCAACAGTTTCTGGCACTTAAGTTTAGAAGTTGTATCTGCAGGTGCCAATATGTGTGCCCGCGAAAGCTGGAATTCTGCTTCTGCGGAGATACGCATAAATGTCTCTGCAAACCTACCCAGACATCAAGCAAGCTGATTGGTTGATCTAACATCCTGTCCGGAAGTTTTCTCTATTTCTTCTTTCAGAGTACAACTAAACAGTAGTACAAAAGCTGGGTTTCCACCTGAGACTTTTAGTCTCTGGAACTCCTTTTCAAGAAACTGAAAGGTTCCTTCAGTCCCCTGTTCTCTGCATTTCCACGGCGGTAAAAATACCTGCAAAGATTAGGCAAATTAGTCCACTGAGGTTTGAAAAAGCAACATGACATGTGACGAGGGCTGCTGGTGGTCACAGCAAACACACTCTGCAGCCTGCAGTTCAGTGTGCCCGCCCGTTTCATCTAAAAAACACGCTGTGTGTGTTTGACCAATCAGCGACGGTCATCCCTGCAAACTCCACCCCCAAAGTTCCGGTACCTTCAGAAAGTACTACCCCCCAACCAGGGCCTTTTTGGGGGGTAAAAAGGCCCCGTAAAATGTCCCACAGAACTTAATTCAGAGCCTGGTCCCTGCAGTCGAAATGCAATGAGTTTCTCAAAAGATTCTAAGTTCCTGAGGAAAGTCCCTTTGGAAAGTTCCTGCAGTGGAAACGGGGCTCAAATGATCTTCTAGCAGAGCATAGGAAAATAAACTCCTCTTCAAGGCTCTTCATATTGCTGGCCAATTTGTCATTGTCTCGTTGATTTATGTTGATAAATCCAAATCCGTTCACGTCTGTTTCCTGGATGAAGTGGTTTGTTCACACTGTCAACGGGGGGAAATTGATTTCCGTTCCCTGATATCTTCTACATTTTCTGTACATTGTGGTTAGCTAAACGTGACACTGCTTCCTAGTGGACAAGTACGTTATGCCCTCAATCCGTACAAAAAAAACATGCGCGAGTGTGTCCGAAAGACACCCATCTACGTTCACTTATGTGCAGCCTGTTGAAGCAGAATTCCAGTTTGCAAATGCATTCACCTCATCATGAAGCCTGGAGGGTGTTACTGGAATAATTACAGACTTTCACACTGTTTGATTAGAATTCAAATAAACGAGGGCTACATTACAAATGATTGATTAAAACTTATTTTAGGAAAAAAAGAAAAATTGGTAGGGGGGCCAATATGCCGGGTGCAGCACTTTGGTCGGAGGGGCACCAAATTTGGTGTGCGTGATTGACCCGTGCCATAGACCATGTGTATTAGGTTTGGTGCATATCGGACCTTGTTCATTTTGAGGGTCCCGATTTGTTATATCTTGGGAATGGAAGGTCAGATCGACTCGGCACCAAGGCTGGCGTGTTCAGTGTCCCCGAAATTTAAATTACAGGGGGACCAACACGTTCACAGATGAACAGTAGGAAATTGTGGCTGTAATTATTACTGTGGCAGGGATAAAAATTACCCGCATACGCGCTCTGGATTAAAATTACTGACCATGGCTGGTTGTTAAAACCACCCCACCTCCCCTAGAGAAATTAATCCAGTCCAAATGGGGCTTGAGTTCATCTTTCTGCACAGTGATTTCAGTGTGTCAGGGCTTATCTGCTTTAAATTTCCAGCTTGAGACCAATTTAACATGTTTTTTTTTTATGTTTGTTTCATAATTGTCTTTTCTTCTTCAGGCTTAGAGCTTGCAACCTGTCAGAAAAGAGCTGTGAAACTCTGGCCTCGGTTCTCACTTTCCAGACCTCCAGCTTGAGAGTGCTGGACTTGAGCAAGAACAACCTGCAGGATTCAGGAGTGAAGCTTCTTTCTGCTGGACTGGAGAGTCCACACTGCAACCTGGAAACTATCAGGTCAGCAAAGTGAAATATTTGTTATCTTTAGAGCCGGTAATATCATTTTGAGAATTTAAAATAATATATAAAACAATTATTGGCCAGACATGAGTTTTTTTTGGTTGAAGACCTCACGAAAGAGTCTTCTCTGTCAGCCGATTAGACTGTTGTCAGGCTATTAATTAGGCGTTATCAGTCACTATAAGCTCCATAGATGTGGGTCAATAGGAGCCTATTACACCCACTAGTAGGTTTTTGCCTAAACTTAAAGAAGTTGTAGTTTTGTTGCTTAAACCTAAAGAAGTTGTAGTTTTGTTGCCTAAACCTAAAGAAGTTGTAGCTTTTTTGCCTAAACCTAAGGAAGTTGTAGTTTTGTTGTCTAAACCTAAGGAAGTTGTAGTTTTGTTCCCTGACCTAAATACGTTGTAGCTTTTTTTGCCTAAACCTAAAGAAGTTGTAGTTTTGTTGCCTATACCTAAATAAGTTGCTGTTTTATTGCGTAAGCCTTAAATAAGTTGTAGTTTTGTTGCCTAAACCTAAAGAAGTTGTAGTTTTATCGCCAAAACCTAAAGTTGTAGTTTTTTGCCTAAACCTAAAGAAGTTGTAATTTTATTGCCTTAACCTAATTGTATTTTTTGCCTAAACCTAAAGAAGTTGTAGTTTTGTTGCCTAAACCTAAAGAAGTTGTAGGTTTGTTGCCTAAACCTAAAGAAGTTGTAGGTTTGTTGCCTAAACCTAAATAAGTTGTAGTTTTGTTGCCTAAACCTAAAGAAGTTGTAGTTTTTTGCCTCAACCTAGATAAGTTGTATTTGTATGGCCTAAACCTAAAGAAGTTGTAGTTTTATTGCCTGAACCTAATTGTATTTTGCCAAAACCTAAAGAAGTTGTAGTTTTATCACCAAATCCTATAGTTGTAGTTTTTTTGCCTAAACCTAAAGAAGTAGTAGTTTTATTGCCTAAACTTAAAGAAGTTGTATTTTTGTTTCCCTAAACCTAAAGATGTTGTGGTTTAAAGAAAAGTGGTCTAAAGAAGCCTTTTTGTTTGTGTTCAAAACGTGAACTTTTATTCAGTTTTACAACATGTTAGAATGTGTTGCTTTTAAGTTTCACTTTTACAACATAGTAGGTGTAGTAGGCCCCTGATGACCCACATCTACGGTGCTTATAGCGGCTGATAACACCTATTTAATGGCCTGATAACAGTCGAATCGGGTGCCTCTTGTCATCATCATTAATTGTTATCCAGGTTGAGCGAGTGTGAGCTGTCAGAGAGAAGCTGTGAACCTCTGGCCTCAGCTCTCAGCTCCCAGACCTCTAGTTTGAAAGAGCTGGACCTGAACAGCAACGACCTGCAGGATTCAGGAGTGAAGCTTCTTTCTGCCGGACTCGAGAGTCCTCAATGCAGACTGGAAACTCTCAGGTTAGAACAGATTTAAAAGCTCTCGCACATACAATTTCTCTCACATGACCAGATTCTTGTGATCTCAGGATCACAGACCAGTTGAAGTAATTCTTGTATTGCTGAATGTTAACAGGCTGTCAGGCTGTCAGGTCACAGAGGTGGGCTGCGCTTCTCTGGCCTCAGCTCTGAGCTCCAACCCCTCCCATCTGAGAGAACTGGACCTGAGCTACAACCATCCAGGAGACGCAGGAGTGACGCTCCTGTCTGCTGGACTGGATGATCCAGAGTGGAGACTGGACACTCTAAAGTATGGCTGACATACAGTAGGAATGGGAGCTTCCACTCATTCCTAGTCAGGAGCAGTGGGATAGTAGGATAATTATTAGGGCTGTCAATCAATTAAAATATGTAATCGCGATTAATCGCATGATTGTCCATAGTTAATCACCATTAATCGCAAATTCATTGTGCATTTTTTGATCCGTTGAAAATACTCTTATCAACAAGGGAGTGGGCCTATATGCTGCTTTATGCCAATTGATGTATATACTGTATTTATTATTTGAAATCAATTAACAACACAAAACAATGCATGTGATTATCATAAAGTTGGCATGTCTGTAAAGGGGAGACTCGTGGGTACCCATAGAACCCATTTACATTCACATATCTGGAGGTCAGAGGTCAAGGGACCCCTTTGAAAATGGTCATGACAGTTTTTCCTCACCAAAATTTAACGTAACTTTTGAGCATTATGTAGCCTCCTTCGCGAGCCCGCTACAGCCAAAAATCGCAAGTTGCGTTAATGCATTAGAGAAATTAGTGTGGTTAAAATGAATTTGCGGTAACACATTATTATCGCGTTAACTTTGACAGCCCTAATAATTATGTTTATTACAACTTGGGTATTTGAGCTTCAAACTACTGGGCAAATGGTAAAATTATTACCCATTACACAAAGGTGTAATGCTTAGTTTAGCATGGATTTCAGGTTGGAAACTCATTTCTAATGAAGGGTATTTATTCTTCTTATTTCTACAGTCCAAGAGAATATTAATTTGGCCCTGAAGTGTAAAGCACAACAACATTGGATAAAACACAATAACAATATAACATCATCATATTGCAGAGAACATAACAACAAACTGAAAACATATTAGAAAACCAAACCAAACCAAAAATACTACAACATTTTAGAACAAGTCCCTACATTTTCTGTTTTGTGAAATGTTGTGTTTCCTTTTGGTAACACTTTATAATAACCATCATTTATGAATGGTAAATTGATTAATTTACTGTTAACAAACAATGAAATGATAATTAATAATGTTTGCTACTTATTTGTAATGCGAATGTAAGACGGTAACAATTACATACTGATTACATTAATAAACTAATTATTACCAGTTTATTGTTGCACACTTTTTAACATTTTATATACTTTATTAAGTATTTGTTAATGATTACCAATGAAGAAATTGTTTATAAAACATCTATAAACATTACATAGATAGATGGACCAGAAACCAATTATTAACCGTTGACAATGTATTAACTATCTATCTAAATAATGTTTATGGATGCTTAACAAAGTATTTATAAACTATTTAACAAGGTATTATAATCATCAGTTGCAACTTTATAATAGCCATCAAAATAATGTATATGCTATTACTATTTAGAAATAATTTTGTTATTAACAAATACTTATAGGGTAAAAAATGTTATAATGTGTGCAACTGTGAAAATAACATAACAATGATTGCATTATTAATAATTAGTAAACATTAATTATAATTAATTATTTCATGGTTTGCTAACAGTAAAATAACTAATAATTACATTTTAATTAACTATGAATTTACCATTTATAAATTGCCGTTATTATAATAAAGTTATTAATACAATTATTATTATAAAGTGTTACCCTAATATTTAATGAACTATATTTATTTCTCTTATTTCTACAGTCCGAGAGAATATTACGGTGGCCCTGAGGTGCAAAACGCAACAATATTTGATAAAACAGAAAAAGTACTAGAAAGCGCACCACCGAGGCTTCCACTCGTGGCGCCATCTTGCATCGAATCTCGAAAACAAAATAACATTACAGAAAACATAATAATATTTCAGAAAACACAACAACAAAACTGAAAACATCTTTTAGAACAAGACTTTTTGTCTCTATATTTTCTGTTTTGTGAAATGTTGTGTTTTTCAGTTTTCTTTTTTTGTGTGTTTTGCATCTGAGGGCCACCATAAAATATGCTTTTCTCATCATGTTTATTCTTTCAGAGTGGACCACGGAGGACTGCAGAGGTTAAAATCTGGTCTGCGGAAGTGTAAGTAATTTTTTTTTATTACTGAGAACAAAGCATACATTTGCATAAAGCAGCATATTTGGCCACTCCCATGTTGATAAGAGTGTTAAATGACTGACAAATCACACAGATAAAAAAAATGTGCGATTAATTTGCGTTTAACTATGGACAATCCTGCGATTAATTGTGATTACATTTTTTTTTTTCTTAAATATTATTTTTGGGGCTTTTTATTATGCCTCTATTGATAGCAAGAGAGACAGTTATGAAAGGGAGAGAGAGAGGTGATGACATGCAGCAAAGGGCCACAGGGCGGATTGGAACCCTGAGCCGCTGCAGTGAGGACTCAGCCCGCTCTACCAGTTGAGCTACCGCGGCGCCCCATTATTAAATATTTTAATCGATTGGCAGCCCTAATGTTAATAATATCTACGTTAATACTGTTAATATTAACAAATGCTGACTATGACAGGTATGTTCTAGTGCTTTATTGTGTCTTTGTGTCTCTCTATCAGATGCTTGTGAACTCACACTGGACCCGAACACCGCACACAGAGAGCTCGTACTGTCCGAGGACAACAGACAGGTGAAATATGTGGAGGAGGAGCAGCCTTATCGGTATCATCCAGAGAGATTCGATTGCTTCAAACAGCTGCTGTGTGGAAGTGGTTTGACTGGTCGCTGTTACTGGGAAGTCGAAGGGACGAAGACATGGCCTTACGTAGCAGTGGCTTACCGAGGAGTCAGCAGGAGAGGGAGCGGTAACGACTGCAAGTTCGGAGGGAGCGACAAGTCCTGGATTCTGGGCTATTGTGGCTGGTACTTTCTTCGTCACAATAACACAGAAACAGATAACATAAGTTTCTCTGGCAAAAACACTAGCAGAGTAGCGGTGTATCTGGACTGGCCTGCCGGCACTCTGTCCTTCTACAGTGTCTCCTCTGACACACTGACACACGTCTACACTGTCTACTCCAGATTCACTGAACCCCTCTACCCTGGCTTTGAGTTTGGGTCCCCCTATTGGAAGTGTGGTACCACGCTGTCTCTGTGTCAGTTAGATGAGGGACCATCTGTCGGACATCGTGCGTAGAAGTCCTCCGAGGGCATCACCACTTGATCGTAAACATGTCGTTTTGAGGCACTCACTGAAATGACTAACGCTGTCGTTCTTCTTGGGAGGATGGTAGGGCTGGGACGATACACCTATCTCCCGATACGATACCATCGTGATACTTGGGTGCCGATTCAATATGTATTGTGATTTCATTTTTTTTTTAAACAATATGTTTATCAAGATTTTACATTTTTCCACAGCAACAGAAACAATACAATCAACACAAACAGCATCAGCCATCAATTCCCCCCCAACCCCCCCACCTCAAAATTACTATTAGAGAAAAAAAATAATTAATTAAAAAATATATATATATATAATAAAAAAACAGGAAACAAAATTATAAATAAATAAGTTAATTAATTAATTAAAACAATATAATAATAATAATAATAATAATAATAATTAGAAAAATTAAGTTCATCAACCTGAGCCCCCCCAAGCACAGTCAACAGCCCCCGCGGGCATCCAGCGGCCCCACGGAGCAGCTTTAAGTCTGACCATGGACATCACAATTAAAGGGACTGTTTGTAACTTCTTATACGTATAAATCATTGCGGGTCGGTGTCTCATGCGCGTTCGCGTGTGGCTACAATGTTCAGACAAGACTCCAACACAAACTACACGGAGAAACGTTATCGTCTCCGACCAAAACTCTGGTGTCTCCCCTGTTCCCTCCGGCCGCGGTCGGGAGGCTGAAGCAGGAAAAGCCAACACTAGGATCAGCAGTGATTCATGGAGAGACCTTCGTCTGGTCAGCTAACATTACTGCCAAGCAGCTGAAATATAGAGTGATATTGTGCTTTAAGCTGACGTGTGTCGCCTCACTGTTTTGAGCGATGCTCGTTCATGTCTATGTAGAGCGAGCACAAGCACGAGCGCGAGCAACAGGACGATGACTTTCGTTGACTTAACGGCCACAGGTGTCGCTGTTAACAAGCATTACTGATTCTTACAAACAGTCCCTTTAAGAGAAGTTTTATTTAGTAAATAGGTTAAAAAGCCTCTACAACATTTATCAGAAAGTGTTTTTCCTACGATTAAACAAAATCTTTTCTGAAGGTATATGAGAGCTCTTTAAGCCACAGAGATGCACTAAGGGGGCTCCTCATTTTTTCCAGCTAATGGCTATACATTTATTTTCCACAATTAAGGCTAGTCTGATAAATGTATTGTGATTTTTCAGTATTGCAATTCTACAAGTATTGTGATACGATATTACGATTTATTGATTTTTTAACACTAGACCTTGGGAAAAAGTTGAATCATACACTTCTAGGTAATTTAACTTTAGTAAAAATGTTTGATTTTCAGCATGTATGTAGTCAGAGATGTTCTCAAGTCAAATGTAATCAGTCATTGTCAGGCATGATTTAATCAGATTTATTTTGTGCAACCCAAAAATCAAAGAATAAAGATATTCCTCTCACAAATTAGTGGTATTTTCTTTTTAATTTATAAGGGAAATGTAATGGTTTATACTTCTGGTGAATATATAATCCAAGCAATCTTATTCCCATATAAGTATTTTGTATATACAGTTAGTGTGAACTTAGCTTTAGCATGATGCAAAAGACAATCCGGCAACGAGGTAAAGGAAGGGGCCGGTATGTAGGCTATGGGGCTGGATCTAATCCGAGGGAATAGGAAGCATGTGAGTGATGAGGTGATGCAGGCCAGGTGAGGGAAAGGGTTTACTGGGAGGCAGGAGGGAGTGGCAGCTTCTGAAATGACATGACAGGAAAACAGGAAAAGCAAACACAGACTTTTTTTTAAAAAAAAGTTTACTTTTATTTATTCAGGGGAGATTCACTGAGAGCAATGCTCTCTTTTTCAGGAACGCCCTGTTCACATTCACACCTGGAAGCTGCCCAGTACAACCACAGTCTGATCCGCTGGCCACTGAGCAACTCCACTGGAGCAGTTGGGCCTTGCTCAAGGGCACCTCAGTGGAGGTAATGAGGGAGGGGCAAGCGCTGCTTTTTCACTTTCCCCACCCAGATGTATCCTGCCGGTCCGGGGGATTGAACCGGCGACCTTCCGGTCACAAGCAAGAAATTAGGATTTTTAATATAATACTCTTTTGTTTCAGGGAACAAAAATTGCAAAATTTAACACCGGCTGAAGACTGGCAGGAACAGGTCGGTTCTGAGGGAGTTATTAGCAGGGAGAGGTTTTTAACCGATCTACGATTTTTCATGGAACTTTGTGAATTGTTTATAATGCGTCGGTCTCCAACGCGCCTGTTGCTTTGCAGTAGAAACTGCTGGAAAAACAAACCTATAGAATCTACTCAATAAATGTGAGGTATCAATTTGCACTCAGTTTGTTTGGGTAGATTTCACCCTATGTTTTGAGTAAAGAGAACCTTAATTTAACAGCTATGACACACTAGAAGAAATTAGGTAAAGTCTACCTAACATTTCTTAGTAAATTACACACCGATTACTTATAAAAAGTGAGTAATATTAACCCTTGATTGTTAGTAGGCAATTGTCCATCTACTTATTAATTATTATTGATAATTAAACAATATGACTAATTAACCATTACTTATTCAGGGACGGTTAGCTTTACTTGAAGACAGGAGACAATATTGATCAACTTTGCATACTTTATAAAAAATATAAAAATAAAATGATATGCATATTTCCAACTCATTGGTCTATTTGCAATTTACAAGTGCTTATGCTTTGTCTAATTTCCATTTCTTAAATCAAACATCGCTTAGTCACAATCAGTGCAGAAGTTAAATCTGATCAATGGGCATGTTCCTGACCAGATGCTCAAGATGTAGAACACTTCAGTTTATAATCAACACCAACATAAAGATCAGTTCCCTACTTTCCTTCAGAGGAAGGCGTAATCAAAGGTCATCCATCCATTTTCTATTCATGGATTTGTTTGAGGAACATATGCATGTTTTAGCACACACTGAAAAAAACAACTTGTGGGATTTACTTGATAAAATCCTCGTAACAATTTGCACTAACACTAACTAAGTAAACTTTACTGCTGTAATGTCAAGTACAACTCACTTGCCAGCATCAAGTAAAATGTACATACTACTAAACTTAACATTTGTGAAGATATTAAGTTAATGTTACTCTTTTATATTTAAGTTATAAGTTATATTTATTTAAACTAATTAAGTAAATTCAATTCATTTTTTTCATTGACAGAGTCGTCTCTGTCATGAAAATATTAAGTAAATCTTAGATATCTGTAATATTTACTATTACTCACTATAATTGTGTAAATGTTGCTAATTTTCTTTTGATAAATGTTACCAAATAAATGTAATTTTCTCTATGCATGTAATACACTTTTATCACAAATCACAAAACTAAAATACAATAAAATTAAACTGTTTAATTTTGTCAACATTAAACACCAATTTCCAGTTCTGGAAAACAATTCCATCTCCGTTGACCAACATAAGACATCCTTACTTATCAAAAATATAAAACAAAAGTAGCACTGCTAATTATTTGATTGTACACTGCATTTCAAATAACAACAGGAGAAAAACAACAGGAGATGAGGTTTTAACCTGATAGAGCTAGGTAGTATTGACATTACCATCATTCTATTTTGCTCTTAGACAAATCCACTGCATCCAACACAAATCTGGAATGGGGATTTTAAAATATTCAATTAAAACCTTAAAGCCCTCTGAAACGGTGCAATTGCAACATTCAAACCGGCACTCTGAACTAGTGCAC
The DNA here is from genome assembly GCA_916700685.1 of Adelosebastes latens. Taxonomy (NCBI): domain Eukaryota; kingdom Metazoa; phylum Chordata; class Actinopteri; order Perciformes; family Sebastidae; genus Adelosebastes; species Adelosebastes latens. The sequence goes on from CAKAKR010057984.1 coordinate 11,984, forward strand.
TTTAAATATAGTAAGTTCTAGATAAACAAATAAATGCTAACAACTTTCTTTAACCTTTCTCTGTCATAAACATCAATGACAGGAAGAGTTAGTGCCTTAGTTGACACAACATTTCCGACAGACACCTTCCCACAACTAGTTAGCCAGGGCGAAGTTGAACTCGAAGGCAAGGTGCTCTTGCTTGCTTATTGGGGCCAAGTGTCTATAATGAAAGGTATAATGATATTCACGCTGGCACACAATATATTATCATTCCACTGTGATTATTTTTGCATTAAACCATCTTACAAACAGCAATATAGTTTTGAAAGTCAACAAGTCCTGTTCATATTTGACCACATCCAACACACACTTTTGGAGAGTCAGAACTGAACTCTCCCTTTAAACCTTACCTTTGTTAACTGATTTCCAATAATAAATATATGTATAGACATTTGCATAAAGCAGCATATTTGTCCACTCCCATGTTGATAAGAGTATTAAATACTTTACAAATCTCCCTTTAAGGTACATTTTGAACAGATATAAAATGTGTGATTAATTTGCGATTAATTAACTATGGACAATCATGCAATTAATGGCGATTAAACACATATTGTGGTGTCTCTCCTCACCACTGTTACCTAACCTCCAGCAGAGGGAGCCAGAGAACAGGGGGGAGCCAGCGCCAGCTGGGAAGAGTTGTTAATCAGGTCTATCTGTACTGCCAGCTCAGCCAGACCTGGACAGAGACCAGCTGAGGTGTATCAGCAATCAGTGACTGCTGGATAAGGAGGAGGAGAGCAGGAGCTCTCAGTGTGGAGGAGAACACAAGGAAAGTAATCTGTGGAAGTTAAGAGTGACACATCAGCCTGATCTCTCGTTTTCTCCCTTATGTCTCTCCATCAGGACCACAGCCATTAAAAGAAGGCAAAGTGACAGCCCAGTATTTAATACTCTTATCAACATGGGAGTGGACAAATATGCTGCTTTATGCAAATGTCTATACATATATTTATTATTGGAAATCAGTTAACAAAGGTAAGGTTTAAAGGGAGACTCGATGATCTGGGAAGTTTTGTTTAGCCCCCTGCCCTTTCCCCTGACAGTTAATAAAAGCAAAGTTAACGCCATAATAGTTAAAGGGACTATTTGTAACTTTCAGAAATGCTTGTTAACAGCGACACCTGTGGCCGTGAAATCAACAAAAGTCAGCGTCGGGCTCGCGCTTGCTCGCTCTAAATAGACATGAACGAGCATCAAAACAGTGAGGCGACACACGTCAGCTAAAACCACAATATCACTCTATATTTCAGCTGCTTGGCAGTAATGTTAGCTGACCAGACGAAGGTCTC
>CAKAKR010057987.1:0-17366 GCA_916700685.1 Adelosebastes latens
GATATGAGAAACCTGGAGTGAAAACAATAGTCTCTTTCTGTGCGCCACTGAGCTGCAAGTCATTGCTAGAATAAAGATAGTCAAGCAACATAAAAATCAGTTTGATTTCTTTACTCACAGTGATGACTGAGATGTAAATAATACACGGCTGCAGTCATTTGTAGATCAGTGTTTTCTGAGGATGCAAGTCTGCTCAGTGCCTGTAGACTTTCCTGAGTTAGTGGTTCATCATCTGAGAGAAGAAACAGATTAACAATCATGAAACAGAATTTATTTTATTATCTTACAAATACACTGTTGATGTAACTGCCCTTAGAAAAAATAAGTGTACTTCAAGTTTATTTTATGAAGTAAACTTAAGTATAGTTCAAGTACTGTATATTCCCAAGTATTCTTTATGTAATAAGTATACTAATATCAATGTACTAGTAGTACACTTGTAAGTGTACTACTTCAATTCTTCTTGGGACTAAATTGGCCCACTTTTTAGTTTATACTTTTAAGTATACTTTAGTGTAAAAGTAGTAAACTTTGAGTACACAAATAGTTTACATCAAAGTTGTATTTTGTATTGCAACTATAATATGAAGTATACTTCAAGTGAACTTATAGGTTTACTGTTAGTTTACTAGTTATACTTGTATACTTTAGTGTATGAAAGTACACTCTCAGTAAACTACTAGTTTTATCGTTTTTACTGCAAGTATACTTGTAAGTTTTCTTAAGTGAACATATTGTACTTTGCAAAATATACTTTTCTGTATACTTTTCATTATAAGCCAAATATACTTGGACTTTTCTGTATACTTGCCAAGTACACTTAGACTTTTCTGTATACTTGTCAGTATAAACCAAGTATACTTAAGTATAATTGTGTTAAGTTTATCTCTGATAAGTACATTAAAAGTAATCTGAAAGCATACTCTGTTATTTTAAGTTTAAAAGAAGTATACTAATAACATACTTGAATAAACTTCTTTTTTTGTAAGGGCGTGTCTGCTCTTCTAAATTTAAATGAGGGATTTATATCATCTGGGTAGACTTGGTCAGATAAAGTCTGTACAGGTGTGTTTGCCCTCAACCACGATGCTGTCTACAACAAAGAAAGTGAACAGCTTGTTCCTACCATCCAGCAGGTGTAGAGAGAGCAACTCTCGCGTCCTCCTCCTCACAAGGAAACTCCTCTCAGGTGTAGTCTTCCTGAAGCAGGTGCACTGACAAAGTTCCCTGAAAACCTCCCTTATTTTCTGCTCAAACTCTCTGCAAACTTTCCTCAAATGAACGATGAATTCTTTCAGCAGTCGGGAGCAATTTTCACAAAAGCCAGAAGCCATGACCACATCTTCAACAGAAAGGCACCTACCTGCCTCACCTGCCTGTCTGTCTGTGTCACTCACACAAGCTGCACATAGACACGCCCACTGGAAAGTCACGTGACTGTAAGGTAACAGTTCTTTATTACTGTACAATCTAAATACAGTCACAAATTTGACTGGCATAATGTACTATTTGGTTTCTAAAATAACTATAGTTAAAAAAAGAAGAACGAATTATATATAATAAATTTGATCATGATTATAGCAAAATTTCATATTCATGAATCCAAATTTAGCCACTCTAAACCCTTATACATACAATTTGAAAATTAAATCAAACTGTACATTAAAACCATTTTAACTAAAAAAAAAAAAAGAATACTGCAAAAACATTTTATATGTGCTTTTTAAAAAATATATTTTTATTTAAAAGATTCCCCCAGGCTCTGACATTGTTTGTCTATATTAATGACTGTATGTGCACTATAATTACAATAAAGTATTATTTTTTTTAATCATTTCATTGATCAGACCCTCTTCACAATTTGTTCAGAAGAAAAATCCTAAATTAAGGTTTTGAAATTAAATTAAAAGTAAGGTCGTTTATTATCAGTAATGCCTTTTAAACCCATATCTCATATGTGTTTGTTTGTTTTTTTGTAAAATCTTTACCCACATATTGGCTTGATTATATATTGACCTGTATTTTGTATTTTTATTCTATTAATGTTTTTATCTTTGCTCTTTCTTTGTTGGTATGGGTTACAGCCTCCTCTATATTATGTATAACTGTAGTTTATTACTGTATATATTTTGTATTGTCTCACTCACACGTTCACACACACACATGGGCTACATACAGATAATTACACAGACACACATTACTATTCTATTCACATACAGAGTATTTTAATAATTGAACGTTTTTTAATGATATGTTATTTTATTGCTCAGTCATATTTTTATTTATTATTTTTTATTATTTTTGTATTAATAATCTTATAATATTAATAATAATAATAATTAAAATTATTATTATTATTATTAGTAGTAGTAGTAGTAGTAATATTAGTAGTAGTAGTAGTAATTTTATTTATTTATTTTATTTTTATTTTATTACTATTTTTTGGTAATTGCTCAGCCATTGGTGAATTTGTTGTTGTTGTTGTTGTTGTGTCTACGTCACCAACATGGCCGCCACGCTCCGCCCCCTCGTTCAGCCTGGTTTGGTTGACTTGGTAACCGTCTCAGCGTCGTTGTTGGTTGAAGTTGGAGGAGAGCTCAATCACTGCAGGGTGAATACACGCCTTAACTAACTCCTATCCAGCTTTTTAAAAACATGTGTGTGGATCTGTGTTTATATTGAGGCTCAAACTGTTTGTTGAAGAAGCTAAATCTTACTGTAAGATAACTGTAGTAAGATAACAATGCCTCTTATGCTAGCTAACGTTAGCATTTAGCAAGCTAGTTAGCTAGTTAGCTGTTAGCATCTCTTAAAGGTTGCTTTTCCTCAGAAGAACTAAGCAGATAAAACTGAAAACACGATGTGAGTTTGTTCCACTGTTTTCATCCAAATTGCTAAACTAATTGTGCTCGTTAACAAACCACCGTGGGCTGATCCAGCATAGAGTCTCCTGTGTGGTTAACAGGTTAACATTATCCCCGTTATGTATTTATAGGATGAAAGCCTTCCTCCATGGATTACTCTCCTTTTGCACTCAGAATGATGAGAGACATCACGGTGCCTGAGGATGCCTGTAGGTGAGTTTACGTGCTGCTGTCCTCTCAACACACCTGTAGTAGAAGAAATACTCCATTACTTAGCTAAGTAAAAGTAGTAATACTGTACCACAGTGTACAAATGCCCAGTCCTGCAGTACAAGTTGTACAGAAGGTAACTTGAAGTATCAAAAGTAAAAGTTGTTATAATGTAGGATACCTCCTTTCAGAGTCTTATATTATTATATATATCATATAAGTGGATTATTAGTATTTCTGCAAGTGTAAACATGTAAGCATTTTAATGTTGCAGTTGATTCACAATACAGATACAAAAAATACAGTTAAGTGTAATTCATACTGTGCAATATTTTCAGGTGGAGTTTCATTTAATTTTCACTGTGCAATATCATTTTCCACTTGTGCAATTTTGTTAATAGTCTGTTTATTGTCAATACTGTATATACTGCTCCTATTTTTATACTTCCTTCCATTTAAATGGTTCATATTTTGTTCCACTTTGTTTAGCTCTTTTTTTACTTTGTTAGCTGATGCTTCTTGTTTTTTGCACTATCGCCTTTGCTGCTGTACACTGCAAATTTCCCCACTGCGGGACTGATAAAGGAATATCTTATCTTATCTTATCTTATCTTTTTGAGGTGGGGCTAATTTAAACTATTTTACACACTGTTGGGTAGTTAAATCTATAAAAATGCATCATTTTTTATTTGTTGATTGTGTTTTGTATGTATGTAAATAGATGTAGTGAAGTAAAAAACACTATTTAAATCTGAAATGTTGTGGTGTAGAGAAGTGAAATGGAATTACTCAAGCACAAGTACCTCAAAATTGCATTGAAGTTCAGTAGTAAGTAGTGCTAGTAGTAAATTTACCCTTCACCACAGCAACACACTCTGCTTTGATCACATAGTATTAACTGATCTCAATGCAGCCAGCCCAGGGCCACTTTGCCCATGGATGACAGTGTAACCTTTTTACAGGTGAGAGTGAAGACCGGGCAAAGACCCGAGAAAGATTCAACGAAGTCTTCAAGAAATACTCTGGATCAGAGAAGAAAAAGTTGAAGAAGAAAAACACTGAAACTCAGGAGACTATTGTGGTATGTGCTCTAAAAGTTTGTTTACTTAATTTCGTTCAAAGTACACTGCAACGTAATGCAAACCAATTGAAATGATCGACATCTTATTAAAGGAAACAAGATTTACATACATACTGTATATATATTGACATTTCTTTGCTCTCCCTTCCCCCTTTTTCTTTTAGCTTCAGAATCTAAAAAAGAACCTCAACCTTGAGAAGGACACAGAAGATAATGAGACCATCCTCCAGAACACATATGACCCCGAACAGGGCAGCCCTCGCTACACCAAGAATAAACGAAGAGAGCGGGAAACAGTGGAAAAGGTTAATATCAACAACAGTAGGAACCAAGAGGAAACTCCAACGACAAAAGGCAAGAGGAAAAGCAAGAGGGAGCTTCCTTCCCTCCCTGTACCTGAGGATACCACAAGCTACATCCAGAAGGATGCTGATGCTTCCAAATCTGAGATTGCTTTGGAGCCAGACGATGTAGGTGGTGCAAAGGAGTCAAAGCGAAAAAGTAAGAAGGGGAAAGGCAAAGGAGATACAGAGGACAAGGCAGAGAGTCGGGTGGAGGATGCAGAGGATAAACTGCTGCATCAATACCAGCAGCAGATTGCACAGGAGGAGGAGAGGACTTTAAAGAAGACAAGCGCCAAGACTGGGGAAGAGAGTGTTGTCTCCCAAAACGTTTCGCTGAATAATGATGTTGGAAAGAAGAAAAAGAAAAAGTTGAAATCTGTAATCACACAGTCGGAAGAAAGGTGTGTATATCTACTAGTATGATATAGATTTGTTTTTGTTTTTTTTACATTTAGTAATAAGGCCACTGTTTTAAGCAGCACATTGAAGTAAGATTTGATACTTTTTGGTCCACTAGGGATGAAGATGAAGATACCGACCAGGATGCTGATGTGGACAACGAAACAGAATCCAAGGGAAAGAAGAAAAAGAAGAAGAAAAAACATGGTAACTAACTGGATGTTAATTGTCACTCTCACTATTATGAGGAAATAATTTAAAGGGGACCTATTATGCTTTTGTGCTTTTTCCCTTTCCTTTAGATTGTTATATAGTTTTTTGTGTCTGCAAAGTTACAAAGCCCAAAGTCCACGCCAAAGGGAGTTACTCTCCCCCACAGAAACACTGCTCCTGAACTGCTTAAAACGCATTGCGTGAAGTCCCGCCTTTTCTTCTGTAACGTGGTGATGTCACAAAGTAACACATTTGCGGCTAGTTTGGCACAAACTGAAACAAAGCTAGTTAGAGCGGAGCTGGAGTGGAGACCAAAGAGTTTGGTTTGGTTGACCAATCACAACAGCGGGCCAGCTGGAGCTCAAACAGAGCGTTTCAAACAGAAAGTGAAAAGAGGTGCTGCAGCACAGCTGGTTTGAGAAAAATAGTGTTTTTTGAACATTAAAGCATCTAAACATGTTTTAGTAGGAGCCCAAAATACAAGTATGCATCTGAAAATTAGTATAATTGGTCCTCTTTAAAAAGTTCCATTAAAAAGTCTTCTACATTGTTGATAAATTTCATGCTTTTTAATTTTTCAGTTGTCAATGAAGAGAGTGAAACTGAGACAGAAGTACCACCCAAACCAACATTTGATGACAGCCTTGTGCTGGGAGTGTACGTCCACAGAACGGATCGCCTCAAGTCGGACCTGCTGATCTCACACCCCATGGTGAAGATACATGTTGTCGATGAAAACACTGGACAGTACGTGAAGAAAGAGGACTGGTGAGAACGGACACTCTCAGACACCTACATTACTGCATTTCAGTTCAGTGTTTAATTGTGTTTTTACGTCAGTATTGGTTTGGTAACAATTGTGTTTCTATTGCCAAGTACATTCTTTCATTGTAACTGCAACTTGTAACATTTGGACCATAGTTATTTGGGTTTTAGTTCAATCTAGGTATCCTAAGATCCCAAACTAGAGGGTGATAAAACCTTTGAATGAACACAATATACTGAGAAATCCCTTAACTGTATGGCTTCACTTTCAGTTTTTTTATATTATGTATTTGTTTGAACATGAAATGTCTTGTTCTTCACAGCCATCGACCAGTCTCCTCGTTTTATGAGCAAGAGAACGTCGACCACATCCTCCCCATCATGACTCAACCTTTTGACTTCAAGAAGAACAAATCGATCATCCCTGAGTGGCAGGAACAGATCATCTTCAACGAACGCTTTGGTTACTTTGTTCAACAAAACAGTGAAAGCCCCAGAGTTGTACTCTTCTTTGAAGTAAGAGACATTTCATTTAGACGTATCTGGCCAGTTTCAATGTAGCTGTTGTTAATAATAGTTTTTATTTCGTAAAGATCCTGGACTTCATAACCATGGAAGAAGCGAGAGCCAACGTTGACGTTGACAAGCACGAGCGAGGATTCAGAAAGATTGCATGGGCATTCCTCAAGGTACTATAATTAACCCTGGTCATTTAGAATGGTTTTGTTTTTAATCGTTCTTTTTAATAACTATTTCACAATTTCCATTTAGCTTGTAGGCACGAATGGTGTCCTGAATATCGACAGTAAACTTCGCCTCCAGCTCTTCTGCCCTCCAGCTCGGGCAAAGAGACAACCTAAAACGATTGATGTGGTCGAGTGGTGGAAGCTCCTCCGAAACAAATACGGATCCACCCTTTACGTTACGGTGAAAGGCATTAAACTCCCTGAGCACGTAAGTTAGCTGTTGCTTTATAGCTGCTATTATTTATTTTTTATCTTTATAATGAATACTTCTGTCTTACATTTCTATTCTAGGTATGAAGATATGTAAATGGTTGACGTGTTAAGTAATAGTGATAGATAATGTTTCAGATCTTCTGGTGTAAAGTGGATTCAGTGATATGTTGTAGCTGAGATGGTTTTTGTTGTGAAGGTGGACCCCGGTATTCGGTCCATGATGGCGCTGCAGGAGGAGCGGGGCAGCACCTCCTACAGTGAGCTGCAGAATGAGGTCACCAAGAGGAGCCTGACTCAGCCTCTAGACAACAAACCACCAGCCCTGAGATGGAACAGGCTGCCTGGACAGGTTGGTGGAATTAGGAAAATTTAAAAGAAGTCTTTGCAAAATATAAATTGTAACAGTCTTAGCGACTCATTCTTAAAAGTTGGTTATCGTCTTTAGTATAATATTCTCTGTTCAGTAGAATTGCAAATCCTTTTTGTGGATTGTTTTAATGCAATGCATCATGATATGTGGGGATGATAGGGTTCGCTGCATCAGCACAGAATGGATTCACACTCACATGTTTACATTCAAGCTGTTTCTGGTCACTGTGAATCTAGAGCTGCAACGATTAATCGATTAGATGTCAACTATTAAATTAATCAGCAACTATTTTGATAATCGATTAATCGGTTTGAGTAATTTTTAAGAAAAAAAATTAAAAATTCTCTGATTCCAGCTTCTTAAATGTGAATATTGTCTGGTTTCTTTACTCCTCTATGACAGTAAACTGAATGTCTTTGGGTTGTGGACAAAACAAGACACTTGAGGACGTCATCTTGGGCTTTGGGAAACACTGATTGACATTTTTCACTATTTTCTGACAAAACACCTAATCGCTTAATCAAGAAAATAATCGACAGATTAATCGACAATGAAAATAATCGTTAGTTACAGTCCTACTGTGATCATTCCTCTTGTCCAAAGTGTCTATGAAGTGATCCCTTCCTCGTGCAATGCCGACAGTCCAACAGACCAAATCCACAGTCGTTGTTCTATGTAAAATAACGATGATGTAAAGTTCAGTTGACGCCAACATATAGGCATGTCAGTTGTGTTTTAACACAGAAAAAAATGCGACCCTCTTCTTGAAACGTGGTTTACTGCACAAACCTTACCAGAGTCTCTCTGTTAAAGGTCTGTCGGATTCCTAACAAGTCCTTGCACTCATTCCACGGTGGTCACATGGGCTGCTTCACAGTGCTCTTCTCTCATACCGGGACGATGCTGGCTGCTGCTTGTGCTGACAGAGATGCTTTCCCTGTGATAGGTAAGCAACACCTCCTCCCTGCTCCTCTTCACTCCTCAGCAGAAATCTCCAGCTAATTAGCTTGCTGGTTATACATGAAGAACTCTGGGGAGATGATCTCAGGACTCTACAACTTCCAAGCATATACAAAAAATTTAAAATAAGCCATTCATTTTCTGTTTCAGTGTATGAGATTCCCTCTGGCCAGGTTCTGGCTGCCTTCAGTGGCCATCTCAAAATAGTCTATGATCTCTGCTGGTCCAGAGACGATCGCAACCTTTTGTCGGCCTCCTCTGATGGAACTGTCAAGTAAGTTTACGCTTGTTAGATGAGAAAATAAATGAAACTGATCAGGTGTGAAGGAAAGAGTTGGTGAGGAGTCACTGCTGGTGACTGAATCGCTGTAATAGCTGTTTGCCTTAGCACCTCCAGGGGGAGTAAGTACCCTTCGTAGTAAGTGGCTCACTATGTCTTCATGTTGCCAGTGACACAGCAGGTTTTGGGCTGCAGTGGTGAATCAAGAGTATTATTTAAAGAACATTTTTTCAAAGAGTGTTTTGCATTATTTAATTTTTCTTGCTCTCCTCCGTCAGAGAGTGGAACGTGGAGAGGCTCCAGGGAACGGCCCAGAAGGTGCTCCCTCATCCATGCTTCGTGTACTGTGCTCAGTACCACCCCACAGCCCAGAGCCTGGTGGTGACGGGGGGCTACGACGCTCTGCTACGAGTGTGGAGGCTCGACGTCGATGACGTGAACGGCCAGCTGCTGCAGGAGTTTGAGGGTCACGACAGTTTCATCAACTCCGTTTGTTTTGACTCTGAAGGTATTGTGTTTTCAATGTTGTGTGTAAACCACGTCGTAATCTGGCAACCTGTCCATGTTGTGTACCTCTCACCCAGTGCATGCTGGGATAGGCCCACAGCCAACCGCTACCCTGCACAAGATAAGAATGAATGCAGTCTCTTAAAGAAGTATTCCCCTCATGTGAATGTTATTGTGTTTATGGAGGATGATACATAAAACAGAGCTTTGAAAATAGAAAACAGAGGGGGAGGGGATGCTCTGTTTATGAAATGTGAGGCCTGGCTTCTTCTGTAATGTAAATGAAGAATGTTAAACTTGTGTTTTCTCATAGCTGATGCTCCTTTTGTTGTATTTGTTGTAATTAGGAAGGAGAATGTTCTCTGCAGACAACAGAGGCCTCATCCTTGTGTGGAAAACTACAGTAAACGACAGCAAGCGGCATCAGCTATGTCATCGCTGGTGCATAGAAAAGGTACAGATGATATTTTTTCATGTTTGATCTACATGTACATATCATAACAGGATACTTTAGATTTGTCAGATGGTGGTCTGCTTGTGCAATAGGCATGTCATAGCAGGGTGAACACAGGTGTAATTGATCAAATTAATTATGGTCCCATTCTTTCTTCTTTAGTGTGTCACAGCCATTCCAGTGACCCAGCATTCAAAATACCAGAGCCATAATTAATGTTATTAATTACACCTGTGTTCACCCTGCAATGACAAGTCAAAATGGCTTCTGTGAAAATGTCCTATAGAAGCGAAATTAGAAAAAATGTGAAACTCTGCATGTTTTGTCTTTGCAGAAAATAGACGAGAGCGACCTCAGCGGCGTCCCCATCAACATGCTGCAGCTGCATCCAAACGGGCGGTGCCTGCTCATCCACGCCAAGGACAGCGTCCTGAGGATGATGGACTTGAGAATGTAAATAAGATAAGACATAACCTAATTAATTACAGGAAACACTGACCTCTGTTCTGCTTTTTGTGTGTCGCTGTTGGTTTTGCGGTTTGCTATAGAGCCTCTTCAGTCACCCAGTGCAAAAAAGAAGTTTTTTTTACGACTTTATGACATTATCCATCTTTTCAACAATGTATCTGCCCCTTTCAGCCTGGCTTTAAAGAAGTACACCGGAGCCACAAACTACAGAGAGAGGATCTATAGCACTTTCACGCCCTGTGGGACCTTCATCTTCTCTGGCAGCGAGGATGGGATGGCTTATGTCTGGAATACAGACACAGGTGAGATTATCATGTTTATTGTCTGTCAGCTTTAAAAGTATTCTGCACAGTGGCTCCAGCTGTCAGCCGTTCTGTCCTCTCAGGTGATCAAGTTGCCGTCTACTCTGAGCTTTGTTACCGCTCTGCTCTCCACGGCGTGGCCTTCCACCCTCACGAGAACATGGTTGCTTTCAGTGCCTTCGGTCAGAGCCAGCCTGTCCGCGTGTACCGCTACGATGGCAAAGGTTTGTGGAAACTTGAATCTCTCATCAACTTCGCTCACTTCGTTTTCACATCTGAATGTTATTCCAGTCAGCTGAGCTATTTGATTCAGTTGATACATACAAGGATTCAAATACAACCTATCTTATGCTGTGTCACACAGTTTCCCAGCTGGAGGTGCACAATATAAAAGCTACGAGCAGATCAGCGTCTGCAAACACCAAAAGCATCAGAAACACACCGGACCCGCCAGCGTTACAGGACACATCTGTTGCTTCAACCATGGATCAGTTCGCCCAAGCAACAAGACTTGCATTGAAAATGCAGTCTGTTAAGGAGCAACTGGATTCAGTACTTGTAAATACTCATTCTCTACTACTTTGAAATAAGAATATAGAAATATGGAAATTCAATATACAGCAAAACTCACTTTTTTAAAATAATTTTAGGAACCACATCAGAGGTCTTCAACTTCTGGATACATGTATGAGCAAGGTACTGTATGTGTTTGAGATTTTTACTGTTTAACTGCATTACAGCTTGATTAACCTGTTTTTGCAACAGTGCTGTCTTTGTATAATTATTATTATTATTATTATATTCTGGTTTTGTGTGTTTGGTTTGCAGACAAAATGAGCATTACTCACACAGGGAGGAGCTTCACAATAGATTCTGGCACGGTGAGTCTTTGTAAACACACCTTTCTATACTTGGTCTTTATTGGGGTCATTTATGGTGATGTAACCTGTCGAGCCCTTTATGCCAACATTGATTTTGTGATCTCTGTCGTTTCCTCTCAAGTGCTGAGAAAGGAAACACACCACATAAATATGTCTATAAAGTTATACACTGTGTATTTTTAACTCAAATCTTGATTAGCACAGCGTTAGAGAAGTGTGTTGTATTTCCACTGGGCCGTATCCAGGTAATCCTGCTGGCTGCCATTGTTGTATTTTAAGTCACATGAAACCTTTAAAGTCTAAATTTAATCTTGACATTAACTTGCATTAGGAGGCCTGAGCAGGTTTACATGAAATAGAAAGCAGTTAATAAGTTACTGTTATTTTTAAATGAAACAAATTGCTAGAAAGTCCAGTTTTTCCTTTGCAGACGGGATTAAATGCTTCGTTGCCACCTCCATCTCGCCTGTCGCCGCACTCCCAGCTGCAGCTCTCCGGCTCTCTGGCGGAGCAGCTTATCCCCCAGGCAGCTCTGAGCACCCAACACCGTGAGTGGCTTGTTCAGTTAATCACACTGTTATTTGTCTTTAACCAGTGAGTGACTTTACTGCCGCTCTGTAATATGCAAGGTCAAATATTTTCCAAGATTATAGCTGCACAGAGTAAAGAGTAGTGCTTCTAGCATTGTGGTTTAGAGTCTCCTGAAGTATGTACACCGTACACAGAGACAAAGATGGACCGCTTGTGATTTTCACTTGTGTCCGTAAGTGATCTCTGTAAACTTACTGGATTGTGTTACAGTCTAAGATTAAATATTTATGCCTGCTTTTGTTTTGTTTTTCTTGTACTTTCAGGCGGGTTCAGTCCAGTCGGCCAGCGTCTAAAAGGAGCTTCATCTTTCCGGCTACAGACGGTAAGGCTGTTAAAGGTTTAATATGGAACTTTTCCGCATTAAAATGTATAAAAAATTGATGTTGTTTTTCTCCATCAGAGCCTTCCTGACCACATCTCTTCAGGCATCCACGTCGAAACAGAATCTGACCCCGTTCAACAAGTAGTAAGTATCCCCTGTAGCTGCGAGCTCAGTTGAATGCAACCTTTCCCCTCACATATTCAACAACCCGTCCACCTCTGTGTTCCTCTTCTAGGTCGTCTCGCTCCACGACTACAGAGCTAATCGGTCTGATGAGCTGACCACACGCCGCGGTGATGTCATCCAAGTGCTGTACAAAGACAATGACAACTGGTGGTTTGGGCGTCTTGCCAATGGGCAGCAGGGATATTTTCTCGCTGCTTATGTAGCCGATCAGAGTGAGTGAATTATAATTTATTGTGATAGATACCTAGTGGATCATTAGTATGAAACTTCCAGATGTGATGCAAGACGCTGAGTTATTTTATATTGTAGGAGATTTCAGTGATGAGACAACTCACGCAGCCATGTCTGAGGGGACGGTTGAGAGGTCAACACCAACCAGGGTAAGAGACAGAATAATACAGAGGCGTCTGTCCTGGATTTGAATCATATCTTTTTTTATCAGTAATGAAGGTGAAACAGGGTGTGGCTGGGTGTACATTTCTTTCACTCCATATGCAGGTCTTCTCTCTCTTGTGTCTGTGGTGTCTGTGTTTCTGCTTGGTAAAGTGATACTCCACCTCAATCTTTCTTTTGACCATCAAACACCCTTGTTCATAATTCACCACTACAGTACCACTGTGCCAAAAGTACAGCCTCACAGAGCTTTTAGCATGGCTGTAGACTCTTGTTTTGTCTTTTTCTCCCATTATTTTGGGGGTTTTGTGTTGATCATTGCCACCCAACACCTGCAAATAATTACGATGTAGAAGTTTTCATGACAAAGTGTCATATCATTCATAAAGACATGTAAATGCTTGCTTTCGTATTCTTCGTTCACTGTGAAGTGAATAAGAATTCAAGGTAACACGGGGTGAGTAATCAATATACAAATGATCATTTTGCAGGTGAAGTATTCCTTTAAAAATCTTTGGGATTTTGGGAGAAGTATCACTTAAATGTACTGTATAGTTTTTGGTGCATAAAAGAATGCATGATGATCTCTTTTTCAGTATCTGTATGGGACGATGGCTTTTCCTGTCATTTTATCTCTTCTCCTTCCTTCCTTACTTTTCCAAGGTATCTGCAGCAATTAGTTCTTCTGGGGAACTTCGGTTTCTTTCTGAGCCGACTCTTTCTGACACTGAACCTGAGTTGATGGATGCCAGGTGAGTGGCTTCACGGGTTCATGGTTACTGAACACTGCATGAGGCTCCATGTAGGACAACACAGGGTTATAACTGACATGTTATATTATGGTTTTTAGAAATAATGAATACTGATTGTGAATGATGGTTTTCCCGCAGAACTAGAAGGAAAAAGAAGGTGAAGAAGCTAGGAATCCTTGCACCTTCATCTCAGGCCACATGTTCAGATGCAGATGCTCCGGCTTTGACGAGCAGCAGGAGGAGAGGCAGATCAGCAGACAGACCTCTCCCTAAGAGGCCGACGGGTCGGACTAATGGTGCCTTCGAGCCTGATACATAAACTCACGGACACATCGTTGTTTTCAACTCGAGGGCTTTCACCTTTATTCTTTTTTTAAAATATAAAATGCATTTTTGCAGTGACAATAACCTTGCAGGTGTGTTGTATTTTTACCGTTTTATATTTGAACAGTCAGTATGTTCTGTATTCTACTTAATACAGATCGATCATTGAATTGTAAATATTTGTTCATGAAAAAATTGTCTTCGTATCAAGAATTGTGCAATTCTAGGAATTCTTGTAAGTTTTACATATTTATTGACGCAAGCATAAATTGACTATTATGTACATTTTTACTGATGTAGAAACCAAATGATTGTAATATTGTAGTTTTATTTTCTTAGCCTGTAAGAGATTAATCATGTTTGTATACGCCACTTCTTCACAGCTACAGTATATAAAAATCCAGATAATTAATTTCTCTTTCTATAAATCATATGTAAAGTCACATTTTTGATATCTAAAATTTTTAAATAAATATGCTTAAGGGCTTTTTTGATTATGCATGCCTTACATTTTTGGAACGTGCCTGTGAAACGATTCAAATAGGACACTAAATATTCAGCTTTTTGCTATTATTTTAGAGAATTACTTGAGCCAGTCAAGTGGAGTCACCTATAAATTAATGTGTTGAGTTCATTAGCATGATGATGATAATGATTTTATATCTTATAACTTTTGGATATGTAAATGTATTTTCATCCAAGATTCTAATAGCAAGAAGATATAGATTTTTTGTGTGTGTGTGTGACACACTTGGAAATTATTTTACAATACAGCTAATGTTTCAGCGGACAGCTGGGTAACTATGATATTTTGTCTGTCAAATAAAATATAAGCAGGCTATGCAATGCATGATGTCAGCTTAGGTTAACTTTAAATCATGCTACTTGCATGACGTGCACAGACATGGTGTGGAAGGATAGAGTGTATGAACACACAGCTGAGTGTTTTTCATTTACATATTTACAGTTTTTATTCAAATCAGTGCAAAAATCTTGGACGGTCAGAAAAGAAGGCACAACATATAAAATCACCAACTGCAGTGAAATGGTGACACAATACTCCCTGTTATATTGAATTATATTGAGCTGCTCTTGACTTGTGTTACTTCAACCTGAAATCCAGGTCATGTGATGTAAGAAAACTAAGATCATTAATACAGCAGAGCTTCAGAACAAAAGGCACATTTAGTTTGTGATCTGGACATTCCAGTGGTTGACTATAATCATGTTACATTCATTCACCATCATGTACAATATGAAACAATCTATTTAAATTATGTTATAAATACAGTTGTACCACTTTGTTTTTAAGCTGTTGTTTAGGCTACGTGAAAATATTTCCATGACCCAAGTAGAAAGCATTACAAGCAGCTGATGCATTAAGATGTAGTTTTGTTCGGTATGGCGTCCTTTCACGTGTTGCTGACGGCTTCATTCAGTCAGGAGAGGAGTGCTTTCATCTGTTCGTTGACTATCTTCTCGAACGCTTCAATTCAAACATAAAAGTGAGCGTTACACCCAGCATGTTCTTGGAAAGTGTAGTATACAGTATATATGAGGTATCTAAATATATGACATAAATCTGATTATCAGCATTTGAGGTTACCTTTGTTGTCGTTGTGGGGGATTACACAGGTAATACACAGCGAGGAGAAAAGCCTGAGGAGAGAGCGGTCATTGAGTTTCATGCATGTAACTGCTAAGAAAAGACAATCACACGCCTTTATCCATCCTTAAATAAATGCCATGCAAGTAAAGCGGCAACTTTCACAGTCTCATGCTGTGTCTGTCACAGATGACATTTTACAGGCTTGAAAATCAGCCGTGTGACCGTTGAGCCTGACATAAAGCTGAGTGCACGAGTAACTAATCATTTATTTCTGATGATATGGTCATAAACTGTGAACTGGGATCTTTCAAATCAACAATAATAATGCTAATATGCCTGCAAGTGAGCAGCAATTTTCACTGCTTCATGTGTCCGTTCCTCACATGGAGCATCATGGACCTGAACACTGCACAGACTGATACTTACACCCAACAACGCCAAGCCTCCTTGGAATGCAGCTGCCCACTCGAAGCTCAGATGTTGCGTGATAAGGCCGCCCACCGTCGGGCCAAAAAACATCCTTTTAAAAAAATCAAAGGGCAGGAAATCAGTACCAACCAGTGAGACAATTGATTTCATATTTGCTGTCATTTTACGGCTGCTGAAAAGCAAATGGCTTTTTGATGTCGGTGAAAACCAGAAGGACTTACCCGAGGGACCAAAATGCCCCAAACAGTCCAGACACCATTCCAAGAGTGCTCAGCCCCTCTTCAAATCCTTGTTCACTACAAAGAAGAAAAGAATGTTGAGTATGTGTTTCCCCTTGCATATATATATTTATTACACTGCTTTGTTGAATACTCGATTCTGATTGGTCAATCACGGCATTCTACGGTCTGTTATTTCTTTATAGCAGACCGTTGCTATGTATAACAGACCGTTGCTATGGGCGCAGTTCTGATCTCAGACTCTGGCGGACCATTTTTGTGTCAAATTATTGATTTCTTAAGAAAGTAGCCGTGTAATAAGCGGGATAATGTACAGCTAGCGGGTCATTGTTGTGAAATAAACCCCTTCAGGGTGATGCAAGACCACATGTGCCGCATCACCCTGTCGGGGTTTATTTCACAACAATGACCAGCTCTCTGTATATTATCCCTTACATAACAACTACAGGTCATGAATGTAGTAGCACAACATATGAAGCCACTCACTATGCACATGTGATGATCTCAGGGAACGTGGGGATTGCAGTCATGCCCAGAGAAAACCCAATTACACCCAGCATGGGGATCAGCAACCACAGATGACTACACATACAAACACACACGCACAAAAACAGAATGAAATATAAAGTTAGTACAGATAGTTTTGAAGTAACATATTACTTACTGAGTACTGCTAGTGTTAGAGGAAGTACTCAAATCTTTTTTTCTGTCCAAAATGTCATCACTTCATCATTTTATACTATTAGACATTTGTGTGAAATTGTAATAATTGGCATATGAATTCACCAAGAACGGGTTTGTGAGGTCACAGTGACCTTGACCTTTAACCTTTGAACACCAAATTCTAATCAGCTCATCCTTGAGTCCAAGTGGACATTTGTGCCAAAATTTGAAGAAATTCGCTCGAGGCGTTCCTGAGATATCGTTAGAATGGTACAGACGTGACGCAACAGTGACCTTTGACCACCAAAATCAAATCAGGTCATCCTTGAGTCCAAGTGGACGTTTCGTGCCAAATTTGAAGAAATTCGCTCAACACATTCCTGAGGTATCACGTTCACTAGAATGGACCAGTGATAAAAATAGAAATATAGTACATTAGATGAACTCAATTACAGACTCAAGTCTGTTTTATTCTGTTAATGGTCTCGATAAGAGCTCTGAATACACTGAAAAGCACAAGATATCAATTTGATCGAGCCAGGCTAGCTGTTTCCCTTTGTTTCCAGTCTTTATGCTAAGCTAAGCTAACAGGCTGCTCCACACTAAAGGGATAGATTGGGTGTTTTCAAGTGGGGTTGTATGAGATAATTATCCCTAGTAGGTGTATTGCCTACAGTAGATGATGGTCGGCACACCCCCAGTTTGGAGAAACAGACTGGAGTACCAACACCGAAGCAAAGCAATGCAGTATTGTGGACGGGGCCGCCAGAAAAAAATATTTTAGACACCTAAAAGAAAGGC
>CAKAKR010057988.1:0-27853 GCA_916700685.1 Adelosebastes latens
GGACCATTCTCTGTAAACCCTAGAGATGGTTGTGCGTGAAAATCCCAGTAGATCAGCAGTTTTTGAAATACTCAGACCAGCCCGTCTGGCACCAACAACCATGCCACGTTCAAAGTCACTTAAATCCCCTTTCTTCCCCATTCTGATGCTCGGTTTGAACTTCAGCAAGTCGTCTTCACCACCTCTAGATGCCTAAATGCATTGAGTTGCTGCCATGTAATTGGCTGATTAGCTATTTGTTTTAACAAGCAATTGAACAGGTGTGCCTAATAAAGTGGCCGGTGAGTGTAATGTGGTTTGACGTTATGTATCATGGAGGACACAAGAGCCAGGGTTATCGTCTGTAAGACTTTAAATCTACTTCATCTTCCAGCTCATCAAGGACGTTACCGTAGAAACTTGATGAATTCAACATTGTTAAAGGAGAACAACTGTTTGTAGGTTTGGCTGTTTGTACATTATAAGGCCCTAAAGAATGTGCAGGTGCAGACGTGAAAGGTCACTGTAGCATCATCTGAAGAAACACCTTTCTGTTCGTGGAGGCTTTGATGTCGGCGGTTTCAAAGGCCGATGGAATAAGTTGAGCAGGGACTCCCCGGGGTGCAGCCGTACCTGGGTGACCTCCCGATCACAAAGATGGGATGAAAGGGACCACTTGCTGGTGCTTGACAAGAGTTTCGTAGAAAATGGGAGCACGTACTGTAGCTCACAATAATCGGGACGGTTGTGCCTATTTCAGGACATCAGTGGAGAGTTTTATTGATTCTGAGAGTCTCCAAAAAACTAATCTGTTTTGACAGCCACAAGAAAAATAAGTCTTATTGCTAGAGGATGTTCAGCTCCGTTCAGAAAGTTAATGGAAAAGATACTACACAAACAATCATTCTGATTGATGCACTAAATGTTGAATATTTTGGCGACAGTCAGAGCAAGACGTAGCATATCGAGCAACCGTTATTGTAAGTTAAATGGTATAATAAGGAGTATAAAGTACACTATGGGTGGGAAGGAGTGGTGATGGTGGATGGATCAAACAAACACAGGACTAGGGCAACAACGAGCGATTATTTTCGATTGTCGATTATTTTCTGGATTAATGGATTAGTTGTTTGGTTTATAAAATGGTGAAAAATGTGTATCAGTGTTTCTCAAAGCCCAAGATGACGTCCTCAAATGTTTTGTTTTGTCCAAATCTCAAAGATATTCAGTTTACTGTCATAGAAAGAAACCAGAAAATATTCACATTTAAGAAGCTGCAATCAGACTTTAGACCTTTTCTTCTTAATCGATTATCAAAATAGTTGCCGATTAATTTAATAGTTGACAACTAATGGATTAATCGTTGCAGCTCTTCACAGGACTTTCACCCAGAGGAGACCGCTGTTCATGTCCCATTTGAAACCAAAAGTAAACATTGACTTTGCGCTTTGTTTCGTAATGTTACGTCATTTCTTTACGGTTGTTATGTTATTATTTTAACACTAGGGCTGTCAAACTTAAGGTAATAATAACGTGTTAACGCAAACTAGTTTTAACGAAAAAAAATTTTAACGCAATAATGCAATTGATCTTTCGGAGGTTGTAGCGGGCTCAGTTTTGAAGCTAGAGTGAAGATACTGGCGTCATATAAAACTAAAAAACCTAAAGAATCCATCGGTACCAGCCATGTCATACTAGCTTGTCGTGAAGGAGGTTAAATAACGCTTCGAACTTACACTACATTTTGGCAATGAATATATACATATATTTGCATAAAGCCACACCCATGTTGATAAGAGTATTAAATACCTGACAAATCTCCCTTTAAGGTACATTTTGAACAGATAAAAAAACATGCGATTAATTTGTGATCAATCGTGATTAACTTCGGACAATCATGCGATTAATTACGATTAAATAGTTTAATCGATTGACCGCCCTATTATACTATTTGTAGAATTCCAGTGGTGGCTGCGTAGGATTGTTTCTGTTTCCTGTGATCCAAACATTTCCAATAACTGCAGAGAGTTGTAAAGTCTGAAAAATATTCTGGTTCAATCTATAGTTGTTGGCGTTTAGTCTTTCAAAAACTACATTTTCAGCATTTCTTAGATACAAGTAAGGAATATATGTCGGAAACCAGTGACTTAATCCATTCAGTGTCCGCTCAGCTTTATGTGGACTCAAGTGTCCTTGACCACATCCACAACTGCCTCTTTCCTTTATCTTATATCTTGAACCATCCACTTGTGGGATCAACTGCCAGTCTGGGACTTTTGGCACCGTCATGTTTACTGTTTGAACTCCCCGACAAAGCAGGAAATGATTGTTTCTGTCTCGTATGATTCAAACAATCATACGAATCAATAACTCTAAAGCGTTCTAAAGTCAAAAAGTCAACATTTATTGAAAAAAGATAGATGTAATAATTTCTAAAATTCACAACATGTTTTCATCTAACAAAATATTATGCTTCAATCTGTATTTGTTGGCATTTAGCCTTTCAAAAACTACATTTTCAGCATGAGCTTTTCAGCTTTTCTTACGTACAAGTAGGGGGAGGCTCAAGGAATATATGTCGTGACTTAGTCCGTTCAGTGTCTGCTCAGCTTTATGTGGACTCAAGTGACCTTGACCACATCCACAACTGTCTCTTTCCTTTATCTCATATTTTGAACCATCCACTTGTGGTGTCAAGTGCCAGTCTGGGACTTCTGGCAGCGTCATGTTTACTGTTTCAACTCCCCGACACAGCAGGAAATGAACTGTGGCAGAAGTGAATGGGAAATGCATTCTGTTTCATCACTGTTGATGGTGGTTTGTTATCAGATGGATGATTGAAGCCATGAATATTAGATGCCAGGAATTTCATTAAACTCTCTCTCGCTGCGTTTCCCTGCTTCGCCTCCATTTGTGGTTCTCCGTTAATATATACGCAGACACAAACACGCCTGGCCGAGGAGTCTGGGCAACCTTAAGCACCACATCGTACTATTAGCGACGTTTAGCGTCTGGTGTGTCGTACGTGCTTCTCACGAGTTAACTGCAGGAGGAAAACAACGCTGTTTACTGGGTCGTGCTGGAGTGCTGCTGTGGAAGGGAGTGAAATGGAGGCAGAATTCAATAGTCCTCAGTGACTGCAGACTTTCATTGCCACTCCAACACAATCAAGTCTGAGGTTGTAAAGCAATGTCAAAAAAAAAGGTTTCAACGGCGCTGAAAGGGGGAACCTGACAACAATGAAGATTGGCTCCTCTGAGAGTTTTTCTGTGTTTCAGTATATTTGTGTGTTTTTTTTTTCTAAAATACAGAGAGAGAGCTCATCTTTTTGTTTTCTTTGTTACTCTGTTTAATTTGTATTCTGCGAGTCGGTGGCTGTTTAAGGTGCTTTATCAGAGCGGCAGACTGGCAGCAACTGTATCTGGAATACATTCCCTGTCTACCATGTCCGTTCCCCATGGAGACTCACTGTGATAACCACACACACACATACACACACACACACACACACACACACACACACACACACACACATACATAAACACACAAGGCACGACTCGGCTGTCTGAATGCTGCTCAGCCTATCACAGACACTTTTCAGCTGCATAAATAAAACACGTCAGTTTATCATTTCAGGTGCACGATATCTGGTGAGTCCAATGCCATCTGAATTAAATTAAATGTAATTCCAGTGTATTATTTTTGTAGTTTTGTTCATCATTTCTCATATCAGTTATGATGACACTGTCAGTAATAATCCCTCAGTGAAAACACCCCAAACTAACTAGTCCAGTATGCTCTCGCTCTTCCAGGAAATAGCCATGCACTCGCACTCGCCACGCCCTCTCCGCTTTAATATATTACCAAACTAACTGCCAGGGATCAAAATGGAAGCATTACACCCTTAAAGTGTTACGAATGGGCTTGGGTAGTATCTGTTTTTTCATGCCTTCCTGATATTGCAGCAGTATACCAACACAGTCTCACGGCAGTTCATGAAATAGTCATAAAATTTAATCTATTTGATTCGTGTACAGACACAAATTTCCCCTTTTTTTCGTGTTTCGTTCACGTATTTTATGTGCATAATCCTACGAATGTCCAGCAACACGTGACGCACGTGTCAGTTTCCTAACTGAGCCGCTACAACCGAAAAATCGCAAGTTGCGTTAATGTGTTAAAGAAATTAGTGGCGTTAAAACAAATTTGCGTTATTATCACGTTAAAGGGACTGTTTGTAACTTTTTACACGTATAAATCTACCGGGTCGGGATCCCATGCGCGCTCGCATATCACAACGCGCGCGTTCTCGCTCCACCTCACGTGCATGCGCGCACACTCCACACTGCAGAAGAGTTAGTTTAGCTCTGAGAATATCTAGTGAATGTACAGTGGACGTTTGTGCAGAAATAACTGCTGCAGCTCCTCCAGACCAACAGAGGTTTCCCGTGTCTTGTGAAGTGACGGGGCTCCGCAGAGAGAAACGTTATCGTCTCCGACCAAAACTCCGGCGACTCCCCTGTTCCCTCCGGCCGCGGTCAGGAGGCTGAGGCAGGAAAAGCCAACACTAGGATCAGCATTGATTCATGGAGAGACCTTCGTTTGGTCAGCTAACATTACTGCCAAGCAGCTGAAATATAGAGTGATATTGTGCTTTTAGCTGACGTGTGTCTCCTCACTGTGTTGAGCGATGCTCCTTCATGTCTATGTAGAGCGAGCACAAGCGCGAACCCGACGCTGACTTTAGTTGACTTAACGGCCACAGGTGTCGCTGTTAACAAGCATTTCTGAAAGTTACAAATAGTCCCTTTAACTTTGACCTAGGGCTGTCACGATTTCGATTCTAGATCGGAAATCGATTGAAATTAGCATCCCTAATCTCGCCCATTGAAATCAAAAGCAAGATCGGAGTTCAGTTCTCTTTTTAAAGAAGAGTTTGAAAGTGTAAATGACAGTTGTCAGGGCATAAAACCAATGATCTGTTGATCTTTATGAATCAAGACTCCATAGTCTAACAATGGCATGTTTAAATCAAAAGTCAAATGGAATCGTGGATTTGGAAAATCGAGACTCCCCTAGCTATAACGACAACATTTTGTTTAAACGAGTGACATAACAAGATATAAGTGATATGTTGTTATAACAAGAAAAGGTCCTGGTAAAAACTGAATAATTCTGTATCCAGTAATAACAAGAAAACATGTCATAATAACATGAAAAATATCTTGTTTTAACATAAAAAGGATGATTTTTCTGCCACGGTGGCAGCAATTAATGCTGTAAAAGCTTTCCCAGATCTCAGCAATTAACCTGCACAGTGTGTACAAAAATAAGACCCTTGTTGTAATGAAGCCAAATGATCCTTTAAGAGCCACTCGCTTTAAACACACCAGGACAACTCCACCATCAGCGGTGATTATTAAGAGCTCGCTGCTAATTGGCTGAAGACTCTTCTGCTGCAGGTTAAAATGCATCGTCTGTGATCTCAGATGTGTCCACCTCTCAAATCCCGGCGCTGGCTAAAGCACACTGCGCCGATTTAATGATTTCCTGTGTGAGAACTGACGAGCGTCAACACACACACACACACACACACACACACACACACACGGATCGATGTTATCTAAGAATTAACGCTTGAACTGAGCTCGGGGTCAGAGAGTGGAATGACCTGAAACTGAAAGCGGAGCAGATATCGACCCGACCAATCAAGTATGACCTCTGAGCAGATGTAGACAGGCAATCTCCTCTCTGCTCACACACACACACACACACACACACACACACACACACACACACACGCTCTGACACACATATTATGTAAACAAGCTTGTTAGCATCCATATCATTTACACTTTAAATGTACACTCTTATTAGCACACTCGGCCTCATTAAAGCCGACTCTCTCTTATCAACTTATAATGAATGTGTTTTCAAATTTGCGACATAAAATAATAATTCCTAACGTTTATCAAATGACTGTCTTGATTAATTAAGTCTAATTCTCACTGAGTTTAAGGATTAAATGTCAACATCCTTCAACTAATGATGCAAAACAGTGGAGGCAGCATTTTCAAGGAGAGAGTTAATTAAAGTTAATTAATTAAAGCTGGATGATTGGAAAAGCAGTGAACAGGAAATAAGTGCTAGTAAAAACTAATTCGTTTTTTGTTT
This sequence comes from Adelosebastes latens, assembly GCA_916700685.1. Lineage (NCBI taxonomy): Eukaryota > Metazoa > Chordata > Actinopteri > Perciformes > Sebastidae > Adelosebastes > Adelosebastes latens. Next base: position 6,154 of record CAKAKR010057988.1, read on the forward strand.
TTTTCCCTAAAAACACCAAAAGTACCGACCTGGTTAAAGGGAAGAGACTTTTCTTGAATGTGGTTTGAACTTTAAGAGTCATCAAGTATCTTCTGTCAGAACATAAAGCAGTAAATCGTATATGTATTTTCTTTTAGGGTTTTATATTATTCTGTAGCTTCCCAGTGGTGTTGAGCGGTCGACCAGCAACTCCCCTGTTCTGTGAGGTCAAATTATTGTTTTTGTGAATGAAGTCTGGTCTTGTAGCTTTCAACGGCGAAATAACTGCTTCAGCTCCCCGTCAGAAAGGGTTGTCTGATGGCGAAGTAGTGAAAAGGTGTCTAAAATGTGTTTTTCTGCTGCTCCCGTCCACAGCCGCTTTACCTCGCCATCAGACAGCCCTTTCCGACGGGGAACTGAAGCCGTTATATTGCCGTTATAAAAACAGCTCGAAATTAACGCTAAATTTTGGCGAGGAAAAACTGGCATGGACATTTTCAAAGGGGTCCCTTGACCTCTGACCTCCAGATATGTGAATGTGTGAAGGTTTTTGTCCGACAAAATGTCCAAAAACTTTCCAAAAAAGTCAGAAAATTGTCCCAAAAAAATTCTCAAAAATGTCCGAAAAGAAAAATCAGAAAAATTTCCGAATTTTTAAAAAAAAATATATATATAAAAAAAGTCTGAAAATTGTAAAAAAAAAAAAAAAAAGTCTGGAAAAAAAAGTCTGAAAAATGTCCCAAAAAAATGTTTGAAAAATATATATAAAAAAATTTAATAAAAAACTTTGTATTTATTACTTAAAGGCTACATGCCTCTGTTTTTTGTAATGTTCAAATGTTTTAATAAAGGAGTGCGTGTTGAATTACATGGGATTTATTTATTAATTTAATTTTTTTTACGGTGGTACCGATTGGTATCGAGAATCGTGTAAATTCACTGGTATTGGTATCGACTAGTAGATTTCTGGTATCGTGACATCCCTACTTCAGACACGTGTCAAACTGTCTGACAGAGAGAGAGAGACAGTTAACAGCTGTGAAAGATCTGCACTGCTTCTGGTTTAAGACTCAAAAGTTGATGCTCTCTGACATCACGGTTTCAATCCACGAGCCTCAGCTGTGTGTGTGTGTGTGTGTGTGTGTGTGTGTGTGTGTGTGTGTGTGTGTGTGTGTGTGTGTGTGTGTGTGTTGTCAGAAGCAGGTGCTACTGCAGCCAGCCATGACCAGCTCCGTTGAGCAGATGGCATCATCTGTGAGCTCTTTTTCCTTCACACCATCCTCCATCCTCCCTCTGGTCCAGTCCCCCCCCCCATTCCTCCATCATCAGCAGCCTGTTGGTGCAGCTGTGCTTCCTTCTCCACCTCCCATTCGCCTCCACGTCAACTTTACTTTTATCCTCCCTCCATATTCTCACATCCCTTTCCTCTGTTTCTCTGTGAAGACATGGCCTGTCGATGTTCCTCCCTCGGGCAACACGTGTGATTAATGAGCGATAAATCCCGTTTTCTCAGCCGTATAAACTGATCCCCGACCGGATTGTAGCACAAAAAAACAACAAAGATTTATTCCTGGAGAGCGTCTTCTTCTTTTTTCCACAGTGAGAAACGCTCTTTTTATGGTCTCATCCACCATCGAAGAACACAAACTCCCACATCACGGGTGGAAGAAGAACTGAGATCTTTTACTTCAGTAAAAGTAACAGTACTACAGTGTAGAAATACTCTCTTACAAGTAAAAGTCCTGCATTCAAAATCATACTCAAATCAAAGTAGGTTAGTATTAGCATCAAAATATACTTAAAGTGATGAAAGTAAAAGTACTCATTATGCAGAATAATATATTGTATCATAATTATTGATGCATTAATGTGTTTATCATTTTAATGTTGCAGCTGGTAAAGGTGGAGATTATTTTAATTATTTTTTGGATATTTTACAAATTTTTGTCTGATAATTTCTTAATATTTTTCTGATTTTTTACTGATATTTTTTGGATATTTTACTGATATTATAAAAAAAAATTGTCTAATATTTTAATATTATTTCTCTACAATTTTACTAATATTCTTTTTGATGTTTTATTAATATTTTTGTTTATTTTATTAATATTTTGGGAAAATGTATTTGTTCATCACTTACTGTTGTCGCTGGTTAAGGGTGAGATTATTTTAATAATTTTTAGGTATTTTTACGGATTTTTGACTGATAGTTTTATTAATATTTTTTTAATATTTTACTATTTTTTTAATATTTAAAATTTTTGTCTAATACTTTACTAATATTTTTTCTGCAATTTTACTAATATTCTTTGGATGCTTTACTAATATTTTTTTGATATTTCGCAATTTTTTTGGGATATTTTATTTGTTCATCACTTCAATGTTGCAGCTGGTAAAGATGGATCAAATTTTAATTTTTTTTCCCCGTATCTTACGAATTTTCTACTGATAATTTATTAATATTTTTCTGATATTTTACTATTTTTGGGATATTTTACTTATATTCTCCAAGTGCCTATTGGATGAACAGTTCACTTATAAGGACATATAGACAGCCTTGTTTTATAGTTAGATACAGCAGATTCTTTTTTAAATGTAACTCAAATATCACCATCCAGTATGTGTATCTGTCATGTTAGTTCAACTATTGAAAAGTATGTTTATGTCCAAGCTTATATCAAGGTCTACAGCTTTCTACTGTGAAAGCTCTACATTTTGACATTACAGAATCTCTCCTGTACTAAAGTTTATGGGACCTTGTTGCACTCTTTCATCGTATTTACAGAAGACGCTCGTCACATTTGTTGTGCCAAAGCTCCCAGATGGACATCAGCGACAGAGAGATGACTATCAACACCTTCTGATGACCGAACCTTCACATGAACATCGGCGATTACGTTATACGAGAATATGTTTGTCACGGCAGCGAGCTGATCTTAGCGTGAGTAAGAGCGTCTCTTGGTACGTATGTGTTCAGAGTGTGACAGTGTGTTGTGGCTGCAGCGAGAGTAGAAATGTTTTAAAGTAGTGCGTTCTCTGCTGCCACAGCTTTGGGACTCTGTGTGTCTTCTTATGTGGAAACATTTAATCCTCAAGAGGATTAAATGTCCTCAAAAAGAAGGAAGGAAGAAGAAAATATTCCCGAGTCAGAACATTTTTAACTTCTTTTCAGGGCTGCTTCAGAGTGCGATGGTGGGTTTAGGGCTAAGATTAGAACGGGATTAAGTGGAAATGTCAGAGTTAGTGGTGGTAAAGGTTAGGATTAGAAGGAATGGTTAGAGACTGAATACAGTTTCTAACAAGTACGCAGCAGAGCTACAAATGTGTGTGCCGACGTGTACGTGTTTGTTAGCCGCTCCGCCGAGCAGAAACAGCGCCGTGTGAGTGCACTCGCAGACACAAGTCATTGAAACTCTCCTCACACTCCTGCCTGCCTCCAGTTAGCAGCGGGAAGGGCTGACGGGGGGAGGAAGACGAGGACGGGGAGGAGGAAGAGAGAGGAAGAGAGGAGGGGAGTGATGGAACAAAGTGATGCCAGTTGATGCCAGAGGAAACAGACAGCTTCATCTCTCCACAGACCCAAAACACGCCTCTGTTTCCAACACATCCACGACAATCACGGCTACCCACTTTCTGTTTTATCAAACTAAAACGTCAGTGTTGTTTTACTAATAATAAATAGTATTGTTTGATTTATTATTCTAGATGTTTACTTTATTTAGATTTGATTTTTGAGTGTTTTCTTTTGCTAGTTATTTGGGCTTTTTTGTTTAGTATATTTATTTTTTGCGTAATTAGTATTTTGTTATCTTTTGTTCATGAATTGGGTAAAACTGTGGGCACACGTGGTTATATACAGTAGGTAGGTAGGTAGGACCAGCATGCACCTGGGTGGGCTTATGGTTTTTTTACCAGAACAAGAGAGGCATCCATGTTTTTTGTGTTCGTTTGCATGCTTTTTTTGGCTAAATAAATCATCACAAACACGTCTATTTTGCACGGACATCGGACTCTTTTGCCTAAACCACATACTCAGTGCGGTGCGTCAGTGGCCCTTTGATTTAAGTTTGATATTATTGCATGTTTTTAACCCTTTAAATACAAATTTTATGAATTTTTACATCATTACAGGCTATCTTTTACTGATTTTATTTCCTATTAATTTCAGTAATTTATGAAAACCAAGACAACTGCTTCCAGAGATCTGCTTCTGATCAATTATCCATGCAGTAAACATGCCAACATCTATATTTTTGTTGCCGTTATGTTTATGTTTATGAAGTTATAAGCAGAGACTGTTTGGAGAGACGGACTCTGAGATTTAAGAGATACAAGAGATAGAAGCAGTGCTTGAAGTAGAAAAAAATAAGTGCCAGTCGTCTCTTATTCACATATTTATTTCTATTTATTCATTATTTATTGAGGCATGTTATACTGTGTCAGTCATAATCAGCTGTATTGTATATTTATATAGTATATATATTTATAGTATAGTATAGTCGGGTATCATTCAGGTCTGAGTCAGGATGCTCCAACATATTATACACAGACACATTCTGAATTTATACACTGAATAAAAGATAGGAGATATTAGGTTTGAAGGTTTTTGACTTAAAACTATGCAAATTTACACCATTTTAGACCATTATTATTAGGTCTATTACTAATTAAATGATTATTTTTAATATTTATCACAGCCTTCGTCTGAACATTTAATTCTCCTGGAAATGTTTTCCCTGTACAATCATATTGTATAAATCAGAAGAGCAGATTCAGAAATTGTTTAAATAATGTTTCATTAATTAAATTTGTTGAAAAATTAAAAAAAAATGAAGACGAACAGGTTACTAATTATTTTACAAAAAGGACGCCCTGTTCCTATTTATTCCTGTCGCTCGCGGTGAGATCACCAGGAGACCTGGATGTTTACTGAGGCTATTGTTGGCTGTGTTGTTTGTCATTTACAGTAAATATCGCAGCATAAAACCTTCGTTTTCTGTTTCAAAAACACAAATGTCGGAAGAGAGCAAGTTCTACTCACCCATCTTTTAAGTGGTTACGTTTCCAGTCTGATCTTGACACAGCTGATAGGTACGTGGTTTGTGTACATGACGTAACTGAAAGTGCATATTTAACGGTGTGTGGACAGAGAGTGTCCGATGTCATTATGAGTCAATAAAGAGACCACAAATCTATTTTCTTATTTTGTTGGTTTCTTATTCTGTCAATATGAAGACGATATTATTCATCATTACAATAAATTATCAGTTCTATGTTATTATAAAAAATATAAGATGCATTTCTAGGGGATTCAGTGAGCCTCCTGAACACAAACTGGATTTAAGAGAGTTCAGTCAGCTTCATCCTGCATTAGAACAGTACGCAGTTAAAGTAACCAAAGAGCTGATAGAAGAAAACACTGAATTTGTAAAAAAAAAAGAAGCATAATAAGTATGTATGATTATTAAAATACAAAAAGAAGAAGAAATAATTGTTTTAAAAGTTCCTAGAACTCATCTCTGCATCAACATTCACAGGAAATAAACTGCTCAAACTGAATAATCTGCTCAAACTGAATCATCGTTCGGTTTGTTTCTAATGTGGAGATATTTTTTAGGGGATGTAAGCGGTGATGATGGGACGTAGGCGGTGACGACGGGACGTGGTGATGCCGGGACATACGCGGTGACAACGGGAGGTAGGCAATGACGCCGCGACGTAGGTGATGACAACGGGATGTAGGTGGTGACGCCGGGACGTAGGCGATGACAACGGGATGTAGGTGGTGACGACGGAACGTAGGTGACGCCGGGACATAGGCAGTGATGATGGGAAGTATGCAATGACGACGGCATGTAGGTGATGTCGACTGGACGTAGGCGATGACGACAAGACGTAGGCAATGTGACATTCACAGGAAATAATCTGCTCATCCAGATCACTCGTTTTACACAAACTTCCTGCAGTTATTGCGTTCACTATTTGGGTTAATTGAACAGTTTTTCAGTTGTTCTGTACTGTTATTGTTATGCATTGAATATAATATGAAATATATCCATAAAATATGTCTCTTAGTCAGGGGTGGTCAGGTTACTCAATGATAGGAAAGGGGTCCCTTAGTTAAAGAAAAAAGTTGGGACTGGGACGGCTCTGATCTAAATGCTTGTCTTTTGGTCGAATAAAGTAAAAAATAGTCTGAAATGATATAATAAATGTGTGATTTGCATGTTTTAAAAATGTAATTTCATTCTCATCATGTTTGAAAAATGAGAATATCTGAAAAAAAACTGCTATTAAACATCCAAGAAGCTGGTTAATTAACTTCCAAGGCCGCTGAGATAGAAGTGGAGTGATCTCATAGAGGGTGTGTTGAGTGTCTCAGGTCGCAGGTATGTGTGTGGAGCTCTGTGCTTTTAATCCATGAATAAAAGAAAAGGTGGATGTATCTCCTCACCAGCCACATGAATTGTGAAAGGAGGCAGAGAGCCGAGCTGAGAGGGGTCAAAGAAGAAAGGAGGAATGCTTTTAGCGTGAACCTCGGGGTGGCCGTGACCCAGATGTCAACACGGAGAACATTCAGTAATAAATGATGAGGCGGAGAAGAAATAAAAGTGATGAAGAAAAGCTGTGTTATTGTCAATGACATAACTCAGCAATAAATAACATGTTTTCTTTTCTATTCATCTTCTGATGTTAGATTTATTTCTTGCGTTGTGATTCAGATATAAAGCCTGAGTGCACCGCTGAAGCTTTTATGCTATAGAATAGTATATGTGCTCTAAAAGCACAACATCGACTGTTTCCCTGATGTCCATTATCCTCTTTATATAGGATGTTACAGCGAGGAGCTTTTTCCAAATGGTGTAATAAAAACATATTTGACTTTAAGGCTCCGATCAATCACAGCTGACCTTAGCGTCGATCAATGACCTGCTCTATCTTTCAGAGATGCCCAGCGGCAGACCTTCATGAGTAAATGATCAAAAGACAGTTTTGGCTGAGTAAAGATTGATTGAAGCAGGTCAGGAGATCCACGAGGTAACGACAGAACCGGGCTACAACGCTGTCAACCAGCAGAACATCTAACACATGGATTTATATTAGTATGTAACAGCTGCAGACAAGCAGAGACATGATCCATAACTGCTATTCAGTGTCAAATCACAGATGTCCTTTTAACCTTGTTTGGTCCAGACTTCAGGACTTTTCAGTGTGATCCAAACCAAAATCACAGGTGTGAAACTTCCCCAGACCAAACGGCCGAACGAAAAGAGGTGGTCTTGGTTCGGATCAAACTGATCCGCGCCGGCTTCGAAGCTTCGCAGAACTTTGAATATTTCTCACCAAAGCTTCAAATCCCCAAAAATGGTATTCGGGACAGCCCTACTAGATGGTGATGACAGGACGTAGGCAGTGATGACGGGACATAGGTGATGCCAGGACGTATGCAATAACGACAGGATGTAGGCGATGATGACAGGACAGGAGGTAAGCAATGACGTCAGGACATAAGCAGTGACGATGGGACATAAGCAATGACGACGGGACGTAGGCGATGACGAAAGGACGTAGGCGATGACGAAAGGACGTAAGTGACGATGGCAGGACATAGGCAGTGACGAAAGGACGTAGGCGATGGCGACAGGACGAAGGCAGTGACTACGGGACGTAGGCAATGGTGACAGGACACGACGTGGGCGACTACGACAGGACATAGGTGACGACGACAAGACGTAGGTAATGATGACAGGACGTAGGTAATGATGACAGGACGTAGGTGATGATGACAGGACGTAGGTGACAACGACAGGACGTAGGTGACGACAACAAGACGTAGGTGACGGCGACAGGACGTAGGTGATGACGACAAGACGTAGGTGATGACGACAGGACGCAGGTGATGATGACAGGACGTAGGTGACAATGTCAGGACGTTAGAAACAACGACAGGATGTAGGAGATGACGACAGGACTTAGGCGATGACGACAGTACAACGGGAGGTAGGCGATGACAACAGGATTTATGTGATGACAAGAGGACGTGGGTATGAGTTCTTTAATGCGCTTGTATCATTGCAAAGTGAAACCAAAACTAACCGGATCAAATGTATAAAATCTCACAAAAACATGAACCATGGTTCTGACTCTGACTTTCAGGTGTGAAAAGATCCTCAGTTTTGTTAAAACAGTTCCTGCATCCGACTGCAAAATGAACTAAAGCAAGAAAATGTCTGACTGTGATGGATTATCTACTACGAGCAAATTTCAAGTCTCTGCAAGTTGATTTTATTCTACACAGAAACTAATGGAGAGAGCAGTGATCGCCTGGAGGCCAGCAAATCAATCTGAAATATAAAATACAGCAAAATAAAAACATGCAAAAACCAACAGGAAGGTCATTACTCCTGGTTTCTGCCTTCCTATCAACAGCTGACTCATTGAATTCAGAATAACCTCCCTCTAACTAACTTATGAAACTATCCGGTAAACAGAAGAAGAAGAAGTGGATCAATAACAGCCGTCCTCCACATCAGAGCATGACTGGCAGCCATCATCCTGCAGGAAGCTGCAGTCTGGATGAAGGCTTTGCATCTCTTCAGCCTCTGAATTCATCCTACATCACGCTTCAAAACTGCTGGACCATAAATTTCTGAAAAGCTCAGAGGGGCTTTGTCGTTGCGAGAACCCTGCACACCCCGTGACAGGAATCAATCAATCAATCCCCCCCCCGACCGGCCGCGCAGCGGAGCGGAGCGGCGCTGATACATTGAACCTCACGGACCAGACTGCAGCCAATCACACCCAGACATCCTCCCTATCCCACAATGCTCGGCTCGTCCCCGCAGCCCTCTCATACCTACTGGAGTTAAAGTACGAGGGGAAACAAACAGACTGACTCGACAGCATGACAGGCGTAGCTATCAGTGAGCGTCCGCGCGGCGTGGATTATATCACACACACACACACACACTCAGTTTGTGGAATGCGTCAACAGACCTACTTCAGTGGGATTCCCGTATCAAAGGCAGATGAGGGAGCGGAGCGCTGGCTTAGCGTAAGCTTTGAGGCAAATGGGAACTGAAATATTAACCTTTTAAAAGGCTTTGGCTGCAGACACACTTGATTGTGCCAATCTGCTTTGAGTGAGTTTGACAAGGCAAAGTGTCACGGCGAGCCTCTATGTGTGTGTGTAACTCTGTCACACTGAAAATCCAAATTGTCACTCTAATCCCAGACAACCGTATCAAACCTCTCTTTGGATCACAATTCATCATTTGCCACGGAGCAAAAATGAACAACATTTCTAATGCCCCTTTTCTCCGCGCTGCGGTGGAAGCAGGCATTAAATATAGATTTGTCTTCAACAGAGCAAATATTTGTCTTTCTCTGAGAGAATTTGAGCAAGAAATGTGGCTTGTTCTTGTTCCTCCGTGGCTTATCGTGGACGTTAGGAGGCTCTGGACTGGTGAGATGCTGACATCAAACCTGTACTTAAAGGAACAGTTTGACATTTTGGGAAATATATAGAAGATCACTTTCCTGTCTGTCCGCTGGAGATGAAGCAGCCAGGAGATGGTTATCTTAGCTTAGCTTAGCTTAGCATAAAGACTGAATGCAGAACCGTCACTAAGAGACAACACCCCCCCAACCACAACCTGTTCACCCTGCTGCCGTCAGACAAGAGAAACACAAGGATCTGCTGATGAACCAGCAGACTACAGAGCAGCTTCTCTCCTCCTCAACTCCACCTCAACTCCACCTCAACTCCACCAGAAATAAAAGACATGGAACTTTCTGTTATGCTGATTTTGCACATTAAAATACCCTCATTCACACAATAAACCAAAGTCTCTCTTGGTATGGATTTTTATATAAGTAGCTGTATATACTCACAAAAATTCAGACACTTTACACACACACATAGAACACACAGTACAGTATATACAAACATTTAAATTAGAATAGAAGAAAAGAAAAGAATATATACGTTGCCTACATCCTGTTGTCGCCTAAATCCTGTTGTCGCCTACGTCCTGTCGTCGCCTAAGTCCTGTCGTCGCCTACGTCCTGTCGTCGTCGCCTAAGTCCTGTCGTCCCCTACGTCCTGTTGTCGTCAGCTAAGTCCTGTCGTCGTCAGCTAAGTCCTGTCGTCGCCTACGTCCTGTCGTCGCCTACATCCTGTCGTCGTCACCTACGTCCTGTCGTCGCCTACGTCCTGTCATCGTCACCTACGTCCTGTCGTCGTCACCTACGTCATGTTGTCATCGCATACGTCCTGCCTGTCGTCGTCGCAGGACAACAGGACATAGGTGTGACAGGACGTAGACAAAGACAGGACATAGACTGCGACAACAGGACATAGGCGTTGACGACAGGACTTAGGCGACGACGACAGGACGTAGGAGACGACAACAGGATTAGGCGACGGAGACAGGACGTAGGAGACGACAACAGGATTAGGCGACGACGACGACAGGACGTAGGCGACGACGACAGGACGTAGGAGACGACGACAGGACGTAGGAGACGACGACAGGACGTAGGAGACGACGACAGGACGCGGGCGACAACAACAGGACGCAGGCGACGACGACAGGACGTGGGCGACGACGACAGGACTTAGGCGACGACGACAGGACTTAGGCGACGACAACAGGACTTAGGTGTGGACAACGGACACAGACACACAAACCACAACTCTCCTGTCAGCCATGTACCATCATTAACCTGAAAACCTGTTTTCATATGTTCATTTGCAAAACAAACCAACATTTCTTCTTGTTTCTATGTTGTGCTGCATCACTGTGGCTCCATATTAGAGTTCCCAATGTCTTTTCTGTTATCTGCAAGTCTTCATTTGATCGTTATGTAAAGTGTCCCCATGCTGGATCTTGCTCTACTTATTTTTTGGACAAGCTACTTGATGAAATGCCAAATCAAACAGAATCTGGCTGTGCTGAGGCCCGTTTAGCATTTAGGCTTCTCAGCTGCAATAAACTGAACTGAGAGACAGTTTGACATTATGTAAGATATTGACAAGCAGCAACAGGCGTACTGATTATTTAACCGAGCCGGAGTCACTCGCAGTTTCATTAAATTCAATCGTGATTACTAGTTGTACTTCAACTCCACTACATCTCAGAGGGAAATATTGTAAATATGTAATAATATCAATAAAATATCAATCAGATATCAGCTTGTTGCAGATATATCGGGATCAGTGAATATGTCGGCTGATAAGTAACAAACAAAGATACCAAACTACTTTAGGTTTGAGGTCATTTAGAAACAGTGTCACCGTTTAATAGTTTGTCCACCAGAGAGCTTTCAAAAGTTTATTTTAACTCTGTAAAATGTTCTGTTTAGTATCTTGGTCACAACTAAAAAGAAAAAAAAATTATCTGCGGGATCTTCATCAAAATAAAAAGTTTATGTTAAAAAAGTTATTATTATTTATTACATTTTATTTATGTATTTCTTTTTCTTACAAATGTAATATTTTTTTGTATATATTTATTTAATTTTTTTAGAATTGTTTTTTTTTTTCAGAATTGTTTGTTTTCTTATTTTATGTCATCTTTGTATGACTGATGTGCATATTGTAAAATAAAAACTGCAAGTCATAAAAAAATACTATCATTATAATTTATTATTATTTATTTCATTTTATTTATGTATTTCTATTTCTTACAAATGTAATATTCTTTTTATTTTTTTTCAGAACTGTTTTTGCTTTCTTATTGTATGACATCTCTGTATGAATGATGTGCATATTGTAAAATAAAAATTGCAATTCAAAAAAATATTTATTTTTATTTATTTAATTTCATTTATGTATTTCTATTTCTTACAGATGTAATAATTTATCACTTTTTTTTTTAAATAATTTTTCAGAATTGTTTTTTTTTTTCAGAATTGTTTTTTTTTTCTTATTGTATGTCATCTTTGTATGACTGATGTGCATATTGAAAAATAAAAATTGCAAGTCATTAAAAAAAATGACAATCACCGTAAATATAGTGATATTTCTTAAACTTCCAAACATCGATATCGGTATCAGCCTCAAAAACTATAATCTGTTGTATTTCCTCTTTACAACCAGTCCAGTCTAATTATAACATTTAACATGTACAGCTATGTGGGTGAGCTTTACGTACATTTCTCCACATTCCCTCCAACGCCTCGAAGATGCAGATGAATCATATTCACTCGCACATTTAGATTTTTTTTCCATGCATGCTTTGATAACTGAAGATCCAGCAACGGAGAAGGATAACGGAGAAATAGTTTTAGTTTCAACCTCACACACACACACACACACACACACACACACAAACATCCAGGGCTTAAAACAGACATACATACACAAAGTTAAGCTTCAGTTAATTGCTTCTATTGTAGAGAAGTGTCAGCAGCATCCTGCAGCCATCCTAGAGAGGATAATCCTGGATACACACACACACACACACACACTTTCAAACAGTCACACTGGGTCACAAAGGTCTGAGCAGTCCTGCTGAGGTGGAGACATCACCGGCGCTACGACCTGCGCCTGCTTCAGGCGTCCTGCTTTGATGTCAACACAGCGCACAGAGGAAGGTTAGCACCAGGAGCTCATCAGAGGAGGCACATCGCCCCCCCCACCACCACCACCTCCCCATCCACACACACACACACAGCTCTGAATAATTCACCGGGTGTGTTGCTGTCTCTGCTAAGTTTGTTGCAGAAGCCCGGACCATATGTCGGAGTGTGAGAGGCCGAGAAGATGCAGCTCTCACTTCAGGTCCTAATGAGCGCTGGGACTAATTGAGATGGCAGCTAGTTGCTTCGTCTACTCTCCTCCAGCTGCAGCAAACACAAACAAGGATAAACACTCACTAATATAAAGAGGAATCAGGACAAAGACCCCAGGAAGACTGCTGCTGCTGCAACCACATGTAGCTTTCACACTATATTAGTCTTTTAAATCTTTTACCCAACGGACCCGGTACCCAGTTCAGCTGAGCTGTGTGTTAAAACACTTCCTTTAAAAACTTCATAAAATGCTGTGGTGGTGTTTTTTCTGCAGTGATTCTAAAAGACGAGGCCTCAACGCGACTAAAACAACACTAGCTAAACTTTAACCGCCTCATTACTTGCTTGTATTTCAACACCTGGACTCTGTGTCCACGGTGCCGGGTGATATTGTCTGATATTTCATTATTTGTAGATGGTAAATGGTAAATTGACTTGCATTTATATTGCGCTTTTCTAGTCTTCCGACCACTCAAAGCGCTTTACGCTGCACGTCAGCATTCACCCATTCACACACTGATGGCAGAGGCTTCTAAGGTGCCAACTTTGCCCATCAGGATCTAATCTAGATACTCATTCACACACCGATGGCGATGCCTTCAGGAGCAATTTGGGGTTAAGTGTCTTGCTCAAGGACACATCGATATGTGACCCGGAGTAGCCGAGATCGAACCACCGACCTTCCGATTGGTGGACGACCTGCTCTACCCTCTGAGCCACAGCCGCCCCATGATGATGATTTGGGAACTTGCCAATCCAAAAAAATCCTGAATCCAAGTCTGTTTATTCCAAGTATGTATTCAAGATCTCCCCAAGCATACAAACATACATACGTACATGCATACATGCAAAGAAATATTCATAGAGTGCTGGATTGTAGCCAGAGCTGGTCTCTGATGAGAAAGGCTTTTCAGTTTTTGGCCAAAATTTCAAAAATGTTGGGCACCCTGGACTTCTAACCCTCAAAAGACACAACTAGATCACACTGTCAACTATCAGACCAAATGTGAAGTTCCTAAGTTAAATAGTTTCTGAGTTCTGCTCCGGAAAACGAAAGTGTGACACGCGAACAGACGAACGGAAGGACGGACGGACGGAGGGAAAGACAGACGGAAGGACGGACGGAAGGACGGACACGCGGAGCACTATATACCCCCGACTACATTGTCGCGGGGGCATAATTATGTTTCTGGGGAAACGTATTTTCTCCTGGATTAGAGTCGCAGTTTGAAACAGTTTTACAGACGTGGTTAACGTTGTAAATTGAAACAAAACAAAACAAAAAATGCAGGTTTATTTTAAGTTTAGTAAAGAACATAATTTCTTGACTTAAAATGACTAAATGTTTATTATGTGTGTTAAACTTCGGATGTAAATTAAAATATGTGAATGTTGACTGTTACTATCAAAAGGGATGTTTGTTCATCCATCTCCGACCTCTTTCCTACACAGATTTCCGCGGACTATCTTTAGAAACATATTTGTAGTTAGGGGTGCAAGAAAATATCGAAACACGCGAGTATCGCAATATTATGTTTTGCGATACTGTAACGATTCTCCAAAACACTGTATTGATTTTAATTAACCTCTTAAAAATCCAAACCTCCGCAATCCCCCGCTAGTCCATCTTTTGTGTTTTTTATTGACGTGTTTTCTGTAGTTGTTTCCTACATGTTTTACTGAGTTTACTTACTTTTGTGAAGCCCAACCATGACAGTTTCCCTTACCTTAACTAAGTGTTTTTCTTGCCTAAACTGCAGACGTTTGTGTGGCGTACAAATGACACCCAAAAAGGCTAAAATGCGTCGTCATGACACGCAGAATGTTGGTGTAATATGGTGGTATTTATACTCCTTCCTGTGAGACCGGGTTGTGCTGCTACATACTTTAATGGACTCCAGGTTTGTACTTCCTCAGAAAACAGCGTATTATCTCTTCATTAAGAGCACAGTGATCTGTATAATCATGTTAATCAGGAGCTCATATTCCGGGGAGCTCTCCTTGAAATGAAAGGTTAAACCCCTCTAAGCCCACCTGTGCTTCGCTGCCGCTGATTGAAACGGGGTCACCTCCAACTTCCCGTCTTGTTTCTGCCTCCTGCTTTAGTCTTATAAGCACCTCTTTTGTTCTTTCTACCTGCTGAGTCTCTGCCACAACGTCTTCCAATCAAACGTCACTCACGGAGAGACTGTACCATATTTCAAAGGGATGTTAACGAATACAGATACATGATCAGAAACTCTGAAGAGATAAGAATAGCTTTCAGATGTTTGTATTCAAACATCACAACACTTCTTCTCAGACTCATCAGTACTCTGATCTTTTACTTAAAGGTTTAATATGTCACTTCTCCACATTAAAATGTCTAAAAACGACTAGACCTTTGTTATATATTTAGTCGAGTTGTGAACTGACATTACCACATTAACATTTTTCAAACCTGAGAAATCTGTACTTTCAGTAAGGCTGTCAATCAATATGTTGATTTAATGGACAGATCTATAAAACTGAGTTTCTCCACACAGAATCACACAAAAGCACCACTTTAAATCTGCTGTTTACCAGAGATGTGCTCATACTGTATGTGTCTTAGAAATAAATCATTCAGCGTGAAAAAAGCATAGAAAATGACTAATTGACTAAAAAAGACTAAGACCAGAACAACAGATTATCAGAATAAGAGGGGTCAGTCCTAGATTTGAATCAAGTTAACGGGATGTTTCGTTTGTCTACGGCGCACATTTTTGAACTGAAAATGAAAATGTACCTTAAAGGGAGATTTGTCAAGTATTTAATCCTCTTATCAACATGGGAGTGGACAAATATGCTATATGTAGGTATATATTTATTATTGGAAATCAATTATCAACACAAAACAATGACAGATATTGTCCAGAAACCCTCACAGGTACTGCATTTAACATAAAACAATATGCTCCAATCATAACATGGCAAACTGCAGCCCAACAGGCAACAACAGCTGCAGGGACGCCTTTGAAAATGGCCATGACAGTTTTTCCTCGCCAAAATTGAGCGTAAGTTTGTAGCGTTATTTGTGATGGTACCGATGGATTCTTTAGGTTTTCTAGTTTCATATGATGCCAGTATCTTCACTTTAGCTTTAAAACTGAGCCCGCTACAGCCTCAAAATTGCAAGCCCTACTTTTTATCCAGTTTTAAGACACATTTTTACAATAGACTTTTTAGATCTTGGTGGTTTTTAACTCTATATTTAAACCAGATGAAGGATTTTAGTCATCGGACGTCTGGATCTGAAGTGATCAGAGAAACAAGCCGAGCAAACGTTGGCAGCAGCTCGGCTGATTTTTAACGTGAAGCTGCTTTATTTGGTGTTTTTACCGATTGACGGATACGGAACGGATATGACGTCACATTACTCAGACTACCACAATAAAAGCGGTAACTTCCTTCTACCTCCACATAGACTCAAATGAAGCAAATATATCCATTTTGGCATTCAAAAATCTATTTCAAAATAATAAATAAATTGCGATACAGTAGGTGAATCATTTCTTTTCTCACCCCTAGTTCTTATTGCACGCTTTTGTCTTCCACATTATCGTGTCATTCATACGCCTTTTCGTGCGACCAGGCTGAATTACAATATACATATTACTCTGAAATGGGTCCTTCTGCATAATTAGTACTAGATTTACTTTTACAGATAGTATCATACTCTTTCTTTCTCAAACTTGCCTTCGTGTTTCTTTCCGCCTCAGCCTCCCTTCCCCTCATTCTGCGTCTCTTTCTGATGCTTATTCTCAAAAAAAAAGTTTGCAGCCCGAGGATCTAGTTGTATAATAAGGCCAGAGTTACTCAACCGTAGGAAACAATCTCCTCCGTCTCCCCCTCACTTCCATTTTTCTCTCCTCTCACTCACAAGTAATAGGAAGGCAACAGAAAAAGAGAGAGAGAGAGAGGACCGGAGGAAGGAAGTTGAAGAGGTGATGTGATGAGAGGAGAAAGCCGAATTACAAGATGAAGAGAATCTATATTTCTTTAAAAGTAAGAGGACATTACAACAAAGTTTGTGCAACAACACAACAACAACTCCAGAGTGGGTCGATGAAAAGACTCCGTGTTGGATGGAACTGCAGTCGGCTTTGTCTCCCAGCCGGAGCTCTTCAATCTGTACTCGGCTGTCTTTCTGACAGATTATCACTCTCACCCCGAGAAATTAGACCACGCACTGATCCAGCCTATCTTCAGACACACAGGCACAATCATTAAAACACACTAACTCACACACACACACACATGCACGCTAACACGTAAACACACACTTACAAGCCTGCTCTGTGACATTACATCTCTGCTGGGTGATCTCATTAACCACAGACACCGACGGTGAGATGGAACCACTGATGCAGCGCATGATACACAGTGTGTGTGTGTGTCTACAGTAGGTGTGTGTGTGTGTGTGTGTGTGTGTGTGTGTGTGTGTGTGTGTGTGCGTGTGTGTGGTTGCATTTACAGATCGAACATTTGTACATGTGCGTGGGGAGCGACGGGAGTGACAAGGATTAACAAGAAGACTGAAGCATGCTGGGAACTGATGGATGAATCCATGTGAACATGTGAGTCCTCAGACATTCAACTGCTCCATGAGACCAACTGTCACTACGGATTTTCAAAATAAAATCAAAGAGAGAAAGTGATGAAATCTTCTGGAACAAAAGCTCAAAGGATCACATGTCAGCCAAGCACTCATCTAAAATCAGCGTGCTTACAGAGAAAGTATAAAGCTGATTAGGGCTGCAGCGACATGCTGAATTAATCTGCAGATTATTTCCTCGATTAATTGTTTAGTCTGTAAAATGTCAATTAAATCCCAGAGCCCATGGTGGCCAGGTCAATTGAAAAGCAGCGAAAAAGAAATGAGACTTTTACCTGGTTAAATAAAGGATATATGTTAGGGATGCACCGGTTTATAGACCGAACATCGGTATCGGCCGATTTTCGCCTCGTTGACTGCAATCGGCAAATAAGATGACATTCACCGATGGCAGTGGCCGATGTTTGTGTGGTGTGTTGCATTCATTTTGTGCCGGCTAAATGTTGTGTTTATAGCTGCTGATTTAATTAACTTTAATTTATGTTTCACATTTTGTTGGGCTGTGTAAGTACTGAAAAATAAATTCCTCTCATTGAGTAGTTGTATACAGGCGTAGTTATTTTAATTATTAACGAAGATTATATTAAAGTACGTTTCATAAATTGAATTTGTACGATTTAATTTGTGCTCATTCAAGATATGAATGAAGGGCTGAATGACTTTAAGAGTGAAGACAGTTCAGTTCATATTTTATAATGAAGAAATCTGTTTCCATGGCACCAAAGAGGGAATAAATAACAACAAAATAAACATCTGTATTGGTCCGTAATTTTGCAAGCGGTGCATCATCCCTAATGTATATATATACTGTATATACTGTGTATATATATATATATATATATATATATATATATATAGTCTTTTCAAAAGTCTACATATACCGGTATATATAGAGAGAAAAGCAGCAAATTCTCACATTGGAGAAACAAAACACAAGTTTAAGGTTTTAACTGAAAAAAAAAAGACTAAAAATAGCTGCGATTAATTTTCTGGTGATCAACTTAATAATTGTTTAATTAATTGTTTCAGCTCTAAACTTGATTTGAACAAAATTAAACAATTAAAAAAGAAAATAGGCTCAAATAAGAAAAAAATCAGGGTATTAATCCAAAGCAGGAAGTAGTTTGACTTCATAATCTAAAAATAAAAATGTCAACATGATAATGGCATATAGAGCCTGATTACTCATTGTAAATTAACTATACTGTAAAAAAAGAAATTTTCAAGACATTTTTCATTTTTTGTCTGTATTTTAAAATGACAGAAAAAAAATGTAAAAATTACATGTTTCATTTGTGATTTATATGTAAATGGTCTTAGATTTACAGTATTTTTAATAAATAAAACGTAATTATCTGTATTTGATAATTTTTAAAGATAATTATTCTGTTTTTTAGATGTTTATGACTCTATTTTAACAATTAATTTATGTTAGAAGAAAAGGATTTCATGGAATTCTAAAAATATTTCTTTTAGCAAAACTTCTGAGATTTAATGTAAATTTGGGCTTTTGCAACATAAAATGACGTTTCATTTGTGATTTATATGTAAATGGTCTTAGATTTACGGTGTATGACTATTCTAACAATAAATATATGTTAAAAGTAAAATATTTCTTGTAATATTACAGTAATAAAGGCTAATTATATAAAGATAATTACTGGTTTTTTTTACAGTTTATTTATGTTAATTAACGGACAGTATTTTTCTGTTTTTTAACAGACATTTTCTGGCGCCCCTGCTGCTGGAAAATTTCCGTTACTTTAAAGTGTATAATTACTATTAGTTACTATAATGTCTCCTATAAATTAAACATAACAGTTGACTTTTCAATATTAAACTATATTAAACCACAATGTTTCCCAAACATTAACCAAGTGCTTTAAAAGCCCACACACAACAATGAGATACTTTAGCTGCCACACTGCTGCAAAATAGTAGTAAAAATGTGAATAATAATAGTATTATTAGTGGTATTTATAGGTATTTATAGGTTATTTTATAGGTATTTATAGGTGGAGGAAACAATTGTTTCCTCCACCTATAAATACCTATAAAATAACCTATAAATACCACTAATAATACTATCTAAACTAAAACTACCTTGAACAGATGTAAAACCAGAAAACTACACAATTAGACATGATGCACTACACAGTGCAACACAGGAGATAATCTGCCCGGAGACACACCTGTACCTGTTCTCCTGCTCAGGTCCCCGGATGTTAGCGCTGTCAGTTTAGCAGCTAACGTTAGCTATGTTTAGCTCCAGTTGACCGTGTTGTTCTGCTGCTTTCGTGGTCGGTAATCCTCTCAGAAAGATGCTCGATATCCTGAAGGTCTCTTCCTGACCAAGTAACATCCCCTCCGAATGAAAACACACACGGGGAGCAAACAAAAAAGCATCTTCTCTGGCAAGCTAGCAGTTATCAGTTAGCCATTTTGTCCTGGAGAACCACTCCGCCTTAAATGAGGTTATTTTAAACAGTTAAACACTTAAAAGTTTGGTTTATAATAATATCCCGCAGCTGGTCGACACCTAGGTGATTAATACAAAGTTTTTCTTCCAAAAGACAGACTGTTAAATGTGTAGAAGATGATCCACATCGTTTAATGGTGACTGCAGTTACCTTCATGGTGACCTTCTAGAAGATTCACTAACGTCTGACTGACAGCTATCAGCCAATAGGAAGCCGAGGACCCGCCCCTTCAACAGCCAATCAGATTGCAGCACAGCGAGCCAATCAAAACTCCATCTTAAAGCTATTATTATTATCAGCCACTGAGATAATGATCAATAACAGCAGCAACAGAGGATGTTTATAGTTAATAGGTTATTAACCAATAATAAAGCCATTAATTCAAAGCTAATAGCAGAAAGTGGAACCAAAGGAACAAACATTCAATTCAATTCAATTTATTTTTATATAGTGTCAAATCATAACAGAAGTTATCTCAAGACGCTTAACGAAAACATACTCGACTCGAAACATAAGTAGACAATGTTTTTGACGACGGCCAAAACCAAGATGGTGACGACCAAAAACCAAAATGGTGACGGACAAAAACCAAGATGGCGACTACCAAAAACCAAGATGGCAACTACCAAAAACCAAGATGGTGACGACCAAAAACAAAGATGGTGACGACCAAAAACCAAGATGGTGACGACCAAAAACCAAAATGGTGACGGACAAAAACCAAGATGGCGACTACCAAAAACCAAGATGGCGACTACCAAAAACCAAGATGGTGACGACCAAAAACAAAGATGGTGACGACCAAAAACCAAGATGGTGACGACCAAAAACCAAAATGGTGACGGACAAAAACCAAGATGGCGACTACCAAAAACCAAGATGGCGACTACCAAAAACCAAGATGGTGACGACCAAAAACAAAGATGGTGACGACCAAAAACCAAGATGGTGACGACCAAAAACCAAAATGGTGACGGACAAAAACCAAGATGGCGACTACCAAAAACCAAGATGGCGACTACCAAAAACCAAGATGGTGACGACCAAAAACAAAGATGGTGACGACCAAAAACCAAGATGGTGACGACCAAAAACCAAAATGGTGACGGACAAAAACCAAGATGGCGACTACCAAAAACCAAGATGGCGACTACCAAAAACCAAGATGGTGACGACCAAAAACAAAGATGGTGACGACCAAAAACCAAGATGGTGACGACCAAAAACCAAAATGGTGACGGACAAAAACCAAGATGGCGACTACCAAAAACCAAGATGGCGACTACCAAAAACCAAGATGGTGACGACCAAAAACAAAGATGGTGACGACCAAAAACCAAGATGGTGACGACCAAAAACCAAAATGGTGACGGACAAAAACCAAGATGGCGACTACCAAAAACCAAGATGGCGACTACCAAAAACCAAGATGGTGACGACCAAAAACAAAGATGGTGACGACCAAAAACCAAGATGGTGACGACCAAAAACCAAAATGGTGACGGACAAAAACCAAGATGGCGACTACCAAAAACCAAGATGGCGACTACCAAAAACCAAGATGGTGACGACCAAAAACAAAGATGGTGACGACCAAAAACCAAGATGGTGACGACCAAAAACCAAAATGGTGACGGACAAAAACCAAGATGGCGACTACCAAAAACCAAGATGGCGACTACCAAAAACCAAGATGGTGACGACCAAAAACAAAGATGGTGACGACCAAAAACCAAGATGGTGACGACCAAAAACCAAAATGGTGACGGACAAAAACCAAGATGGCGACTACCAAAAACCAAGATGG
>CAKAKR010057989.1:6579-32267 GCA_916700685.1 Adelosebastes latens
AGCTGTCAGTGTGTCAGTGTGCTGACTTGACTATGACTTGCCCCAAACTGCATGTGATTATCATAAAGTGGACATCATGTCTGTAAAGGGGAGACTCGTGGGTACCCAAAGAACCCATTTTCATTAACATATCTTGAGGTAAGAGGTCAAGGGACCCCTTTGAAAATGGCCATGAAAGTTTTTCTTCGCCAAAATTTAGCGCAAGTTTGGAGCGTTATTTTTCCTTCCCCCTGACAAGCTAGCATTACAACTGAGCCCGCTGCAACCTTCAAAACATTGATTGCGTGAATGCGTTAAAGAAATTAGTGGCATTAAAAATAATTTGCGTTATCGCGTTAACTTTGACAGCCCTAGTTTAAATATATTTTTTAATGCTGTTGGCACCGCAAACAACATTTCATCCACCGTTCCATTTATTATTGATTCATTATTCATTTTAAGCAAAGTCCATCTACTGATGTAGGCCATGAGATGTGGCTGAAAGCTGCTGAAGAATTTTTTGTCAAATGTCAATGTCTTTTGTTTTATCGTTTGTTTGTTTTTTGATATTTGGGTGACCCGATGAATCAAAGTAGTCCCCTCGTCTGATCCGTCTGCAGTGGAGGGAGGTCAGTTTCCGTTGGCTCCAACACACACACACACATACAGCGGCACAGGGCTAAAATTGAGTGGAGGAGCTGAGAGTGAAGTATCAAAGGGAAGAAATGTCATGGGAGGGCAACTTGTTTTTTGCCATGTAATTTCCCATATGCTGTTAAAGCAGAGCAGATGTCACTGGGTATTGGCAGGAGTAGGCCTGGTGGCCGGGGGGACACGGTTTTGGGATACATGGCCCTGTGAAGAGCCACATAAAGAGGAAGACCATGAAAAGTGCAGCGGTGGTGGTGCAGCGAGAGGAAACGGGGCCAAACTCCTTCAGCAATCAGACACCTGAAGGCTGGATGAAATTAGCCCAAACCTCCTATGACAAGAATCACCACCACCAAGTAGAAAAATGGGACAGTTCTGAGCACTTGTCCACAGTCGAGATTTGTTTGCAGTTCAGTGAGTGTGTTTCCAAAGTGACATCATTCAAGGATTGGCTGGAATACCCCGATGGGGTTTGTGACTGCCTCGACAGCACCGAAGACAAACCCAGCGTAGGAAATGGATGTGCCAAATTACACAGTGCCACCCGCTGGGAGAGAGCTGCAGGTGTGTGTGGGTGTCCGCATGTGTGTGTGTGCGGGTATGTGTGTGCAGAAATTGAGAACTTTATTTCTACCGCGGTGAACGTGTCGTTACCTATACTTCCTCTCACTCTCTCTCTTCCTGTGTCTCATTCGTCTTCGCTCTCTCTTTCCTCTTTCCCGCATTTTTTTTTATCCTTCCTCACCCAAAATGCAATCTGAGCAGCTCTACCTCTGTCTCACACAGGCCCATTTTCTCTTTCTTCTGCTTTGCAAGTGCCATAATCTGGACTCCCTGCTCATTTCCAATCATTAAGGTCTAATTTTGTTGAGTTACTATGTTTCTCCGCTGACTAAGATGCTAATTAACATCACTTATTTGGAAGCCAGTCACCGAACCAAAACTCTTGTAGTTTAAATTTAAATAGCCTGTTTTTCTCCAAAGGGAAATCATTCTGTTTCTGTCAAAACATCAATAATCTATTATTTCAATGTGAAGAACACACTCTTGACAATTTTGTTTTGTACCCTCAGAGCATAGACAAATCACTGGCATTTTTTCAGGTTTTCCTAACTAGGACCATCATGCACTGGAGCTTTTTTTTTTTTTGTGGCATCAAACCCAGATACTGTAACACATTTTTCACTAGAAACTAGGACCGATTCAACAAAACCAATGGTGTTTGAGCCCAAATACATCATGATAAATCTCTGTTATCTCAGTGTCATTGTACAGATTACTAAAGATGCCCTGTTACTTCTATGTTTATGTCCATAGAATGTATTTATAATCTCGCAAACTGGAGTAATCAAAATAAAATATCTATTCTTTCTGTATCTTATTGTGATTCTCATGAATATAGAATATGACATTCATTTTCAGCGGGCGCAAGACCAGGAAGTTTGGTGCTGATAATAGTGTTTTTGTATATTTTTCATTCTGCAAAATGATTATAGAGAGAGCATCGCAATCCAAGAGAACATCTCTGTAAGTGCTGTATTTGAGTTCTCTGATCCTCCTCCAAAAAAAAAAATCACACAGCTTTTGCATTAAAGGATAAGGCTGGCATATTTTATCTTTTTATTTTATTATCAACAAATCCCACCAAGAGACCTAAACTAACAATGAATTTATCCCGCTAACAAGTACTGACTTCACAGCCAGTTCCAGCATATTCCTCTGCGCCATTGAACTCATCGCCGTCCAAAAACTATTAAAAAGACAGAGAAAAGAGCCAAACAAGAGCCACTGGGTGACATATTCTTTAATTACAACAAACACAGACAATGTAGCTCTTTCCTCGCCGCCCGTCAAACTAGCAAAGCGAGGATCCCCCAGCATGCTCAGTGACGTCCGCCCAACATGGAGCTGCTGTCCAGAGAAAATGCTGCTGCAGAGTTGTGTCAAAATAAACCAGAGTATCGCCCAACGGTGTGGCTGTTTTATGTGTTTTTAATGGTCTTTGGATGGCGATGGAGTTCTACGGCACAGAGGCATATAGCTACAAGCTGTGGCTGCACAGACAGCACTTGTTAGCGGGATAAATTCATTGCTGTTTTTTGGTCTTTTAATGGGATTTGTTGGTTAAAGTAAGATAAAGTAACACCAACATGATCCCTTTAATGCAGCTTTGGGTGCAACAAACTGTGGCAGCATTGCAAGAACGGAACAAGCTCAAGTAATGTACTATTCAACAGTAAAAGGGGCTGGTTTGGTTTTTATGGAGGTCCAGTAAAGAACAGCAGCAGCCCATAGTTCATCTAGTACAAGCAGTCCCACCTGCCCCCGGCCTAAAGCTGCCTGTCGACTACATAATGATCTGCCCTCTGTAAGATGGATGGCCCGGAGATACCACTGAGGCTGCTGAGACTAAAGCCTGCACGCTCCCCCAGTGTGTGTGAGGCAAGTAACAACAGCAGGCAACAAGCACATTTTAAGCCTCTACACGGTATCTGTTCTGTTTCCTGTCCAGAAAACCCTGTTACCACGAGATGCTGTTTGACGGCTAATTTTTCCTTCTTGTTGGTCCAGTTCTGATGGCAGAAGTTTCCGGGCAACTTTGAGGGTGTTTCATTCCTTTCTCTAACTGCTCTCGTTATTCACAGCATTATCTTGCAGCTTCAGAGCTATTTTTTTGCAAAGTTGTTCCTCGCCAGCTGAGGCCAGGTCCCAGGCCGCTATCTCTCAGTTGCATCAGCGGGAGTTCACCATCAGATGGCAGTCCACTAATGCCTTTCTCAGATGTGGGTTACTGGTGGCAGGGGAAGGTTGCATCAGTGTGGACCTTTGGTGTCTGAACTCGCCGGCCTGTGCTGCTCTAAGCACAGACTACAGAGGACTCCCCGAGGACTTCCCGAAAGTATCTTATCGCTTAGATCACATTACAATGACTTTCAGTGGCACCAATTTGATCTTAAGTGCTAATCCAGGCTACCAGGCTTTTCACAGATCTCTCAGATCAAATACACTGTGAGTTTCACTTCTATATCTGAGCTTACTCCCTTAAAAAAATCGGCACCATTTTTTTTTTCCTGTGAAAACTACTGGAAACATCCTTTGAAGTTAAGCCTATTTTTGCCCCGAGAGGCAGAGACATTCATTCGTCAGTGATGCCTAAATGTTAGTCCTGTGAAGTGAATTCTCCGATTTTTTTCTGACAAATTGAATAGATGATTGCATGGTAATTTTTCAACCCAAATAGACCCAGATATTGTTAATACTTAATCAGAAAGTTTAATAAATGTCTGACCTCGTAAAAGTTTTATAAATTTCTTTTTAAAGATGCAATATTTTTGCTGATGGGGATCTAATTTGAATCCCACCCTGTCTCAAAATGCAGGTCCGTTTGCCTTCAGTGTTTAATACAAATTGGAAACAAATGCATTTTCACACGCTCTGCTTTAAAATTGATTTAAAGTTCCTGTAATGTTATAAGTTATTATGGCATAAAGATGTAAGCAAATCGATTAAAAGGAAGTAACATCTCAGCCACAAAAACATTTCACACCACTGAAAAACAGCAGATTCAGCAGCAAGGCAGTCTGGATACCACAGGCAAGTCTCGAGTCTACACTTGGATCTTAAAAACTGTACACATTTGTTTCTATTCGCTCTCCTGAAACTACTAACACACTGGAAACATATTTTCACAGCTGTACAGATGCACTGAGACCTCCTTGTGTGACTGACAGCTTACTAGCTTGGTACATTACAATAAAGAACACAGTTTTTCCTGCCCACTAGGTAGTGTATAGCCCATGGCGTTTGCTAAAACTATGTTCACTGTCACTTCCATTCACACGTCCGCATCTTCTCACAGCGTGTTTTTACTCCCTATTCTCAAAAGTGTTCAATATATAACTAGCACTTAAATTGGATGTTATTTAAAATACAGCGGTTCACCATAATCCAAGAACAGACTTATTTGAGCGCTTTGATGAACCCTGTGTTGTTTCCCTGAGTTTCAGTAATGAATTCAAGTAAATTGCCTGTCTGAGTTGAAAGAGGAAGGGTGAAGTGTTGTCAAGAAATCCCCAGTCAGCAGTGATGTAATGGCTCATTTGAAGTCCAGTGAAGGATGGATGAGTCACATTTTTCGGGAATGAACTTCTCTGAAAGTAATTATACTGGTTTCCTGCTCCATACAATGAGGCCTGGAGAGTCAGAGACCAAAACAGGAAATGACATGGGCTATAGGTAGGCTGGAGATTTGGATTTACGTGAGAGCAACCACAAAAATTCCAAATGAGCCATTAAAATGTTTCCAGTGCACTGATGACTATAAAATGACCAGTGATTGTTTTTCTCTTGAATGAGTCGAGTATCGCATTGTAGATATATTTCACATTAAGATCCACTTGAAGTTATTAATGTTTTCTGATTCTGTGAGTCTAATAGTGGAGCGGATAGTGGAAAAATCATGCAAATAGGGATACAAGCACCAAATTTGGCATGATGATTCCAGAGGGGACACTGAGAAAATATAAACGAATGGCCACTTGAAAATCCAAGATGGCGGACATTTTTCACGATGGCCGCCAAATTTACCTAATGGTTTCTCTCATAAAAATTCATCTACTTGGTTGATTTGAGTGATCTTGGTGTCAAATTATATGTTTTCTAGCATGCTGGATCTAATTTTGATAGTTTTCATAATTTTTAACTGCAATATGGCGGCCATTTTGTGTCTGTTTAGTGTCTGCTTGCTCATGAGAGCATTGGGTCACACCATATAGGGACTTCCTATTGTTGCTGATGGCTTTGTCTCCCTGTGTCGCAATGACAGTGCAAGATATTTCAGCTTCACACACACTTTCTTGGCGGGAAAATGAAACAGCTGGGTCTTGATGCTTGATTCCCTGGCCGCCATATTGCAGTTAAAAATTATGACCAACTGGATGAATTTCTATGAGAGAAATCATTATCAGCAGGTCAATTTGGTGGCCATCTTGAAAAATGGCCGCGATCTTGGATTTTCAGGTGGCCAGTCGTTTATATTTGCTTAGTGACCCCTAGGCAATCATCATGCCAAATGTGGTGCTTGTATCACTATTTGCACGATTTGACTAAAAGATGTATGTTATCCGCTCCACTATAAGGAAGTATTGGACAAACTGAAATTTGATCGCCAAAGACATTGGGATACATGCTCTGGGAACCATGAATGTCTGTGCATGGATTTCCTGACAAGGCATCCCCTAGTTGTTTGACATATTTTAGTGTGAACCAAAGAAGTGGACCAACCGACATTACCATGCTAGAGACACGCCGCTAGCATGGGCTAAAAAATTAAAGCTATAAGACTGTTGTAGTCAGCCGTTTACTGTCCTGTTATGTCATGGTATCTAAATAACTGAAAAATGGTTTTATGGCTCACATGAATATCTCACCCGACTTTGAAGTGGTGTCATATGAGAGATATTATTTCACACCACCAAGTACTTTTATGGTTCAAGCTCCTCACTCTGCCTTTTGTGAGTTTGTGCAAGAATAACAAAGCAGTGATCCGAGTCCTTGATCCAGGCTCAGGGACTGGCCTCGGTTACGTAAGACCCAGTCAGAATCTGACAACTCAGTATGTGTGTGTGTGTGTGTGTGTGTGTGTGGTGGTGGGTTAGTCGGTGTGTGTGTGTGTTGGGCGGTGGAGCCAGCTAATTCCTTGGGAGAGCGTTGTTAGCCTGGACCATTTGTGGAGCTCTCGGGGGAGAGGCGTTGCGCCGGTCTCTCATCAGGCAGATGACAGAGGACTGCGTGCTCTGCATGCTGCACTCATCTCGGCCATGATAGCTTCACTGCACAGGCCATATCTCTGCTTCATTTACTCATTGTCTGATAATAACAAGTGTCTCCTTTCTGCTATACTCAATTACATCTTCATTAGCCTGCTAACTAACTTAAAACACACCAGCATTGAGTGTGGAGATTTTAAGTCTATGTGACATTTATTACCCAGAAGCCGGAGTCTATAGGTGAGGGCCGAACGGGGCGCAACATGATATTTATTACGTCTTCATCTCTCAAGACCATTCACCGTCTCATCATAGCGGCGATTCATTTCAATTTATCGGCTAATGAACTCAGTTCATTCATCATTTACTCTGTTATCTAAACAAGGCGACTGGCTGACATATTGGCCTCTTACTTTGGTGCGCTGCCAATCAAATACTGGCCTAGTAATTAGCTAAACAATGGGGAGTTGTTCCCATAAGACAAACTGAGATATTACATCAGATCCCACTGAAGAGCAATCTAATGAAAATCATACAGCATAATTAGCTGCCCGCGACATTTCGTGCACAATGAAATGACAGTGTGGATTAGAGCAGCTAAGTGTAGCGGCGATGTCAAGTAGCAGACCACCAGATACAGAGCTGCAGATCTGAGACATTAGGGCTGCTGTTACAAAACCACCGTGGGATACACAAAGGGAGAATTCCAATCCTTTCAGTTTCATCTGCGTACTACACCGTCACGTTTCCTGCATTCTTGCAGTTCCTCACCTTCGGTCTCTGAAAACAGGATGTGCTCTCCGTTCGTGAGGGAAGTTCCATCATGTCAAAGCAAACTTTGTTTGTTACCACGCTGAACAGCTGTGGCCTCAATCAGTCATCCTCGCCTTTCTCTAAGTGGAACAGACAACACAAGAGGAGCAGGTTACTTTACACCACCCCTGTGTATTCCCCCATTGTTTGAACACTCCCATTTCCCTGTTTGGTCTCTCTCTGTTCCCATTATTCCTCTTTGCTTTACAGTAATGTCACATTTTAAGCTAATTTGCTCTCACTACTTGTCTCCCCAAACCAGCGCCAGCTCTCGTCCCGGTCAGCAGGGTTAAATAGTTGGCCAGAGCAGTGAACTATTCTGTATAAAGTGTCTTTTAATGAGACATAAACAGACAAGGGACAGTATCTTAAATGTCCAGCCTTCCTTCCTTTGGCCACTGCAGCTGACATGATGTCAAAAAGCAGGTCCACCCAAGCAGTCTAACTATAATATATCACCAGGGCCGGTGGTATAGATGACGGCTCGTATCAACCGGCTGACTGGGGATTTTTAAGGAGAAAACAATGACAACTCAATAAACCGCTGGTGCATGACATCTCTGTTTCTAAGAGGGCAAAACTTTTCCTCAGCATCCCGAAACCAGAGTTTCATGTGTGATTAGAGGAAGCTAATACTTCAGAGATTGTTGACTGTTGGTTGTAGTTCCTCATTCAGCCTCATCCTCAACTTAAATCTGGCAGCTCTTCAGCCGACTAAAAATAATTTTGCATACTTCAGCTGGATTATGCAGCCGATGTCACTATATGTAAAGTCACATGTCGCGAGTGAAAAATCACACCTTACAACCACGACGTTCACCTCGGCCTTGTCTGCTTCTCTAAGCAGTGTTGCTTTGACAACAGGGAGGAGACACCTGTAAATGGATGAGACTCGCTGGAGTGAAATGACGGCGGAGTATCAACACAACCACGGTGGAAAAAGTCACAGCGAGATGCTCTTTTACAGGCGACTCAAACAAAGCAGAACAATTTCCTTTCTTCAGTTCAAAGCGTGGATTTGTGGTAATAGCAGAGTCGAAGCCCCCGCAAAAAGAATTACAGCACAAAGTCTAAATGCGCATTGTTTCTCACTGCACAAGCTGACGCACTTCCTTTTTAAGCTGTCCTCACATGGTGTCTGAGCTAAATTTGTGGGTTTCCTGATACGGAGGCAGAAGTGAAACTCATAGCAAAATCAGAACAGACATACAGGAAGCATCGGTACAAACTAAGGAGAATGGGTGAAGGGCTCCTGAGACATGTGGCGCGACAGTAGCAACAGTCAATTTAGGGTACAGTAAAGGTGTTGGCACATTGAATACAATTTGTTTTCAGTACTGTCAGGAGTATTTCTTAGTAAAGTGAAAGGCTTTCAACATTGTGTATGTGTTTTAAATCAGATGGGGTCAGCGGTGTCTCTGCACTGAATCTGGGACAAGATTAAATTTAGTTTCAACAAAAAAAAGGAAGAAATGTATACGAAGTTCATTCAATATGTAGCTTTATTTATATGCGCATTCATCTGTACAACAATTCATACATAAAAAAGAATATTAACAAGAACTGTACACTGGAAATGTCCACATTTTTGATATTACACAGCAGATCTGAACCCCTTGGACTTTACATCAGTTTAAAACTAAAGTGCCATCTGTAATTTGTAACAGCCTCCTTTAAAATAAAATATGGCACCGAGTATTTAAACCTGCAGTAGGCAGAATGTTTTTGGCATCTTCGGGCAAAAATTCCATAATAACTTTTCAGCATATTGTAATTCAAGTGTTCTGAGAGATAACTACACTTGGCCAATCACAGGCTGTTCATTCAACGGAGGCAGCTGTTTTTCATTTTACAGCACAACAGTACACTACAAAGTGTTTCTGAAAACATTTGAGGCAAGAAATAGGCATTACAGTAACAGAATATTGATTCATAATTGATCAGCGCTGCCTAGTTTGACCGTTTAATTGGAGTTTGCAAGTGATTGACAGCTGCTCAGAGACGGCAAGGCTCCAGCTCAGCTCTGATTGGTTGTTTTCCTCCGGTCTGTGAAATCTTGCAGATGCCATTAGGAGCACCGTAGGACACAGAGGCACATGATTTTTTTTTCAGATTACCTGTCTCATGCACTACTGTCAGGATATAGTGACCGTTTTATGAAATTCACTTTTTTAAATCATATTTACTCCATTTCTACCCACTGCAGCTTTAAGGCTTTACTGGCATAGCACTTATGGGAATTTTAAATATGGCACGGATACGCTTTCTATACTCTGAGCGGCGTTTTCTCGTACACCCGGGCAGATGGGAGCTTTGTCAAGTTTCGTGAATATGTCACACATCTCGGATCTGATGCTGCGGGGGGACGTCGTCTTTGCCGGCTGGACGCGGCGTCGCCAGGGGTCTGAGGGTGTTCTTGCATTTTGGAATGGAGTGCCCTTTTAATTTCTGATGTTAACCTTTTCCCCTGGAGCAGCCAGGGGAGCGCTTGCTCCGTCAGATCTGCTCTGGTGTAGATCTGCCTGTCTGCTCGGCAGTAGCCAGCCACGTCGCCCCCGGCCTGTTTCTCCCCCCTCTATGTGGCTCGCTTTCTCACTCTCTGTTCACATCTCTGCAAAAGACAGGGGGGAAGAGAAAAGTACAAAAGCTCAGCAGCCAGAATAAGAGAAAAAGCACACAGGCATATCAACACACACACACATGCACTGACTAATAGGTGGGCCTTGTGAAGATACAGGGGAGCTACGATTCATTTGTAACATTAATTCTCTCCGCGTCAACACCACTGATAGCAGGATGTATGTTTTGTTCTTTGTGGTTTGTGTGCGTGCACACGTGTGTTCACAGGCCTCTGGAACACCACTGCTTTAGTGCTGATAGCGAAACTCATGTAGTCAAGTATGCTATTATCACTAAAGGTTGTGTAGATAGTCCACCTGAGTCCCCAGACATGGCATTTACACACAAGAGGTGCTCAGAGATAAACGGGAGGGGGGTGGTGGGGGTAGCAGTACACGGTGGAAACAAGGTGGCTACTGCTACGCACTCTGTTTTTCAATGTGTAACAAAACATGCTCTCTATCTGGGTCTCTGCCGCCACCACACACCGCAGCCTGCTGGCTTGTCAGCTTAAGTGCAAAAGGAATAAAGAAAAGATTGAGTAATAGGGGGGTGTAATTCTCTTAAATACGCACCTGCAAGTTCCCGGTCCAACATGTCGATATAACTCTCAAGTTCCCTTGTGTCTCCCAGCTTGGCTGCAGGAAGAGGACAGAAAAAAAAGGAATTTGAGAAAAGCAATGGAACATTTTTGTGGAGAAGTGCGGCTCAGTTCAATGGTATTTCCTTTGGACCAGAAGCCTCAAAACTAATCTAAATCACAGAATTACATATGAGCCAAACTGCTTTTCTAAAAAAAACTGTCTTTTTCAAAACATTTTCAGCTTCTTTTCTGTGAGATAAAGCTGATTTTAAACGCCGTAAAACCCAGACAGCTTGACGGATCCTACCAGGATCTCTGTTGTAAATATTTTCAGGTATTCTGCGTGAACACAGACGGTGTGAATGGCACCGTCTTGTTTTCATCCATTGAGATTTAACAGTAGTCGTCTGTGCATCTGCATGCAACAACAGAAATGCAACAGCTCTTCATTTACACACACCTGAGCCAGTCTTGCCGCTACATAACAGCACAAACAACCCCTGCAGGAGAATGAAGGGGGAGCCGAGATGTCACAGTCGCAGCGGCAGGGGCTTTGTTGTGTAAAAACAAAAGAGCTCCCAGCCTAATGTGGAGGGTTTTTGTGTGGCTGTGATAGTGATCAGAGTAGACGCGATAGTGATCACTGTAAGAACGAGGGCTATCTGGATGGAGATAGGCTGATGGGAGCCTCTAGTATACCTTTCGGTGCCAGCGTTATGCCTGCTGTGTGGAGCTCCTCCTCGCTGGTGTTCAAACTGTTTCCCAAAGAAGCTTCGCTGCCTGGAGGGAGGGAGAGGAGAGGGTGAGCGGAGATGATAAACAGAAGACAAGCACTAAGGCCAGCCCATGCAAATGAACAACAACTATGACAACAACTTTAACACAATGCCGGAGCTGCACATAATGATAATAACATGCAGTAAAAACGAAGGTAAACGTGTGTTCACTCCCGAGTGTCAGCTTTTGAAACGTTAGGGGGCCAAAATACTTTCAATAATGACGACGCATGGGAGCAGGGAAACACACTTTCTTCTTTTATCTCATAACCGTCGACAAACGGCAGCAACAACAACAACAACAACAAAAAAACACCAGACAATTACAGAAGATGGATTATCTGTAATTGCGGTTCATTCTGGTAAACAGCCATTGTCATGAGCAAAACAGCCACTTTAATAGAAGTGTATACAGGGATGTGTCCTCTTGTAACACTAATTTCATGCAAATTAAAAGTGTCAAGCTGTAGTTGTTTGGGCTGATAAAGGGGCTCAGCAGGCACCCATGGGGGTCCATACACCCTCACTCTCCAGCAAATGATGCACTAAGTAACGTCCACACTTTGTGCAATAAGCAAACATCATCTTAATCGCAGCAAAATTGTTCCAGTGTGGTGATGTTGTCACTCACTGTAATCCGAGTCCTCGACCCCGCTGTCGTCCCCCAACCCTGTGCGACCTTTGGCCTCCTGCAGGACGTGCTGGTAAGCGTGAGGTCTGCTTTTAGACGGGGCCTTCAGCTCCTCCACCACGTCCTGGAACTCCTGCAGCAACTCGCCCAGCTCCAGCTCCAAGTCTGCGGAAAATGTGACAGCAATTTTGGAGAGAAACCACATTACTCCACTGAAAGAAAATGTTAAGATCACCTCAAGTTTTTTTCCAGAAAGCAAAAATAGTAGAAGTACTGAACAAAATGACATTTACACATGTATTTTTTAATATTTCTTAAAAAATAAAACAACAAACAAAAATGTCTTAGATGTTGGATGTTTTTCAATATGAGAAATAACTCCTGACACACATATCTTCAGGGTTACAATTGAATTAAATAAAAGCTAGAAACCAAAACCTGCAGTTGGATAAAGTGTCAGTGGGTTGTATCAGATAAGTTGATGTGTGCAAATAAACCTAACAGCCCATAAGGCATATAAAACACCTAACAGCCTGTAAAACACCTGGTCTGCTAACTGTGATACATAAATATTACATTTTAAATCGAAGTTCTATGCTTTGGGCTGCAATAAAACAACACTTTTGGCCATTTCTTGAGTAAATGCGCAGTCATTAAATAACGGATGACCAAACCTCGGTTTTACCCACCATTTTATGAATATGATAAATTTTTAACAGTCCCCTGTGGTGTAGAGAAAGCAACAGTAGTAGCAAATGGTAGTAGGTTGCAGCAAGAAAAAAAATATAAGCACATGCATATTAAAAAAATTGCAATGTTTGGTAAGATATGAAAGATGACACAAGTTTTTTAAAGTGTAAAAATGAATAAAATACAGATTTGTGCCATGTAGCCTGCTCAAAATATATCAACAAATAGGTAGAATAGGTGTAAAATAAATAAATAAAATAAAACATAGCAGGCTATGATTTACAAAGCAGCTCACTCTCCTTTTGTAACTTTAATTTGTATCAACATGATGTGATACATAAAAAAAGATTAGGCAAGTGTGTAATTTAAAGAGGTTAAAATACAGTTTAGCAAAATAGCAAATTAGCAACAGTAGTAGCAAATGGTAGTAGATTGCAGCAAGAAAAAATATAAGCACATGCATATTGAAAAAATTGCAATGTGTGGTAAGATATGAAAGATGACACACGTTTTTTAATGTGTAAAAATGAAAAAATACAGATTTGTGTATTTTTATATCTGGTATATTTTGTTGTACTTTGTACTTTGCACTACTAACTTTTTTACTGCCTTTTTACTAACATGTTTTGCACTATGGAACTGTGATGCTGGAAACTTGAATTTCCCTCGGGATCAATAAAGTTACTATCTATCTATCTATCTATCTATCTATCTAAAAAAAATAAAACATAGCAGGCTATGATTTACAAAGCTGTTAACTCTCTCAGTGTAACTTTAATTTGTATCAACATGATGTGATACATAAAAAAAGATTAGGCAAGTGTGTAATTTAAAGAGGTTAAAATACAGTTTACAGCCTCTGTGAAAGCATTATACAGTCGTTAGCTGTTTGTTACAGGCCCATGATCACCATCACTGTATCCCCACTTAAAAACTAATGGCTCAAGTAGTCGTTAGACTCACCTGTGGTAATGTCTGAGGTCATGCTGGAGCAGTGAAATTAAACACCACCGGGCTGCTTGTGCGTCTGGGTTCAAAAGCTGCTTTAAAGAAGCTGACACGCTGAAGACTGTAGTTTTATTATAAAGACCTCCACACACGCGCGCGGGAGGGTGCGCTCAGCTAGCGGACCCGAGCAGCCAATCAGGTCGCAGACAAACCTCAAGAGGTCTGCTGTGACTGGAAACAGTGGGCGGAAAGTTAAAAGGGAAACCATACGCAAATGAGACAGACAGAATAAGCCGTTACATAACTCAGGTCGAGGCTTATGGTTTTTTTTTTCCCATGCTTTGAAATTAAGAAAGAAACTGTGTGTAGACTTTAAAAGTGAATGTGCTCCTTTTAGTGTTCATAATAGATTTATCATGTTTTGGCACAAGGAGCTGCTACAATAGGATTTTACATTAAAGGTCCCATATCGTGCTCATTTTCAGGTTCATACTTGTATTTTGTGTTACTACTAGAACATGTTTACATGATTTAATGTTAAAAAAAAAAACTTTATTTTCCTCATACTGTCAGCCTGAATATACCTGTATTCGCCCTCTTGTCTGAAACGCTCCGTTTTAGTGCATTTCAACAGAATTGCAACGGAATTGCGTTGCTAGGCAACAGTTTGGGTCCATGTCTACTTCCTGTCAGCTGATATTATTTACATACACTGCAACAGGAAATAAACTGGGACACATTTAGAATGTTTACGTTTAAAACCGTGTAATGGTCTATATATTGTATATTTGTGACATCACAAATGGACAGAAATCCTGTGTGTGTTTCTCCGTATATTGATCGTTTTGATAGTTTAACAGTATTTATATAGCACTTAAACCTGCTTTATAATATAAAAAGACATGAAAATCTCACTTTTTACAATATGGGACCTTTAAAGAGTCATTCTGAGTTTGAGTGAAGCTTTATTAAAGAATAAAAACTCTGATGAGGATCAACTGTAGTCAGCTCGTATCATCCTAACATTTATTCTAATAATCTGTGATATTGTGTACTTAACTGCATAGTTTTCATTGGGTCCAGAAGAATCAATGCTGCACCTGTTCTAGCAATGTCCAGAGATGTCTTGTTATGTTACTGATAATATTGAATTTTTTGTTGTACTGGCATAATGTACTGTTTAGTTTCTACAGTAACAATAGTAAAAAATTTAAAGAATTATATATAATAAATCTGATAATAATTTTAGCAAAATTTAATATTCATAAATCCAAATTTAGCCACTCTAAACCCTTATTTATAAGATTTGAAAATTAAACCAAACAGTACATTAAACACATTTTAAATAAAAAATAATAAGAAGAAAGCTGCGGGGAAAAAAACTATTAATTTGTGCTCTTTTAAAAGATTCCCCTGGCTCTGACATTGTGTGTCTGTATAGCTCATTTATTTGTATATGTTTTGTTTGTATGTGTACTATTGGTACGACGGAGTATTAGGATTATTATATTATATATATTATAAAAGCATTATAAAAGTATATATTATAAAAGTATATATATATATATATGTATATATATATATATATATATTATATATTATATATACGAGAAAAAAGTTTTAAAATTACGACTTTTTTCGTAAAGTTATGACTTTATTCTCGTAATATTATGACTATATTCTGGAAATCTCAACAAAAAAAAATTCCTCAATGTGGCCCTAATACCCCGTCGTACTATTTCAATAAAGAATTAAGAAAAAAGACAAGTAAAAATAAAATAGTTTTCATTGGGTGAATTTGTTTCCTAGTTCTTGACTAGGCTTGTAACCAGGTAGTATAAAAGCCTACAAGAGCCATTTATTCATTTATTCATTTATTCATTTGTCTTTTTGGTGTAATACCTGTGTTGTGAACTAGGTGGCAGTCACTTATAATGGGACTGCATTTATACAGGAAGAGTAATGCGCCAGATGCGTTGCATGCCGGGAGACAAACAGTGTTTGACCGTGGCCATGGCGCATGGCGTCGGTAGGGTAGCATTGAACTTAAACTGGGTTAATAAGCTACCTAACCGTCATTGATACTGTTACCTGAATGCAATAAATGTTGTATAAATGAAGCAGCAAAGGTAAATGTCTGGACATTGTTGGTTTGTGCGTTAAGTCGATGCCTACAGCGCACGTCAGCTAAAAGTCGAAGACATAGCAGTAACCATGGTGACTATTGGAAGCACTGGAAGCTACTGACTGTACCAGGGGTCTCTAAGCAGCCTGTGGCCCTTTAGCTCCTCTCCAGTGGCTCACTGTGGATTTTTATAAAAAAAATTACTGGAAATTAATAACTGTTTTTTTATACCATTTTTATTTTTATTTATCATTGTTGTAGATGTATGGTACGACGGTACGACAGAGTATAAGGGCCACATTGAGGAAAAAAATAAATCTGAGATTTCGAGAATAAAGTCATAATATTATAAAGTAGTAATTTTACGTGTTATTTTCTTTTTTCTCATAAAGTTCTGACTTTATTCTCGTAATATTACGACTTTTCTCATAAAGTTATGACCTTATTCTCGTAATATTATGACTTTGTTCTCGTAAAGTTATGACTTGATTCTCGTAATATGACTTTTTTCTCGTAAACTTATGATTTTATTCTTGTTATATTACAACTTTTTTTCTCGTAATATTATGACTTTATTCTGGAAATTTCAGATGTTTTTCCCCTCAGTGTGGCCCTAATACTCCATAGTACATTTGCACTTTGGCCCTTACTGCATTAGACTTATATACTATATACTTAGACTATAACTGTGTTAACTTCATCACAATGCTCAAATGTTTTGCGGCTCCAGACAGATTTTCCTTCTTTTTTTTTTTTTTTGCCTAAAATGTCTCTTTTGATAGTAAAGGTTGCTGACCCCTGGACTATACCTAGGGTACATATAAATGTAACCTGTAAACAAAAGTGTGATTGATATTCTCCACTGCAGCAGTCTTACTATGGATATTGACTTTGGACAGCAGGAGGCATAGTTTCACCTAAAGAGCACACAGGAAAATACCGGAAGTAAAGACACGGCGCCATTTTGACTCTTGCCGATGGAGGACGGAGATGCAAAAGAAAAAAAAAACACATCACAGACACACAACCATTCAAATATAAAAATCATATCATTGACCATTGCCGTTTTCAGCTGTGTTTTTTAGGTCCACCTCGACTCACCTTGATGTCCCTTTCTCTATCCAGTCTGCTGCTCCTCCTCCAACACCTTGAAAATCAACAAAGAAGACAAATGAGCTCCTTAAATGGGCTGTAATGTCAGCTTCAGGTATTTTAAAGTGATCAGAGATAATGATATTCTCGGGAAGTGTAAATCACACTGAATGATGTCTGAATGTCCATATCTATTACAGACCATATTCTACAATTTCATGAATTTCCAAGAAGATCATAACGAAGCTAAAGAGGCCTCTGAATTTAAAATATGTTATATGCTTTCAATATTCAACAACATTTAACACAACGCAGCTGGTAAATAGAAAAACATATGCTAACTCAGAGCTTCAGCACGGTTAAGATATTCTCTCAGTTGGTCTGTGTAACGTTCCTCTTCTTCCCAGATGTCATCCATTGAAGCCGCGCATCTAAAAGTGTGTGACAAATAAAAACACCTGTCTTAACTTGCAACACAACTAACCTTTAAAATAAAAACCATGCAACAATAATACACATTTATAGAATTTATATTTCGTCATCGGCCTACAATTCTAGGAATAATAGTCAGACTTTGTGGCCAAATGTATCACATTAAAAAATATTTTTTTCAAATAACAGATATGCTGGCTATAGTTGTAGCCAATGAAGTGCCTCAAGAAGAAAAACACACACACCAGTCATTTCCAACAATGTTCCTGCCAGATACAGTGGTGTAATAATCCAATCAATCAGCCATTAATCTATAAATAATCAGAAACTAAATATGTTGTCCCACCGGTGGTAGAAGCGGAGAGGAGTGGATGTGACTTTGTTTTGATAGTTTTTTTTCTTTGGCATTGGCACACAAATCTCTCCAATATGCATAAATTGCTCACAGCTGGCATAGCGTGGATACCTTCACTTATTATTTATGTCTGCTAACATGGCATGTTGTCATGTAATATGGTCCAGACTATTCCAGTAATCACAATGCTATAATGACATGGGTTACAGACAAAACAGGGGTTAAATGGTAAATGGACTTGCATTTATACAGCGCCTTTCTAGTCTACCGACCACTCAAAGTGCTTTACACTACATGTCAACATTTACGCCATTCATACTTAGGGTGTTTTCACATATAGTCCTTTTTAAACGAACCGAACTCAGTCCTCTTAAAGTGGACCAACAGAAAAAGGGACTCAGTTCTGTTTGCGTTCACATTGTCAGTTCATTTGAAAGAGGACTCAGTTCTCTTCCTGGTCCTCTTCAGCTCTGATGGGGCCTCAGTCCTTACATTTATACACTGAGCTCCACATAATAGGGTTTAATGGAGCTCACCCACCCACAACACTATCTCCAGAGTGGTTTTATTCTGCACTTCTTCACCTATGGGCTGAGTCAATATATTGATCAATTTCATTTTGCTGTATAAAGTATTTGTTATCATCATCAAAATTATGAAAAAAATATCTGGAAAACTAAAGCCCTAAAACAAAATTGTGCATGTACTAATAACTCTGTCCCCCCACACCTTTGCAATCAAAATTCTGCCCCTGCTTAATATACTGGTGGATAGTTATGTCAATGCATCATATTTTAACCTTTTTTTTTTTTTTTATCTAAACCTACAAATTAAGGAACCTAAGCCATCAGACAAATGTAGCACAATAAAAAAGTACAATATTACCCTCTGAAATGTACTTCAAAATTGTAGGGCTACTTGAGTATTTCCTTTTGACTACTGACGTTGACCTGTAGAAGACATTAATAATTTACATCAATGTTCCAATCTAAATGCAGCAAGAAACATTAAGCATTGTTAACACTGCTGTTGGCATTATTTAAAGACTTGATCTCTATGTGTTATCTCTATGTTGTAGAGGCTTCTGGAAAGTTGGACATAAGAAAAAAGTACCATCAAATAAATATGAGAGAAAAATGATTCAGAGACAGTCAAAACATTATGAAGTAAACAGGTGGCAGGTGTTCTAATAAAAACAGGTATGTAAGCACATTTGGTAATAGCACATTAATCCTGTCCCGTATAGTTTAGAGGCAAGATGTGTATATAAACATAAGCCCCATGCTTACTCATTGCTTTATTCTTTAGCAACGCATGAGTTGCTACAAAAGCAGGCGTTCAACTCATGCAGGTAAACCTGTTGTTCCTCTGACTTCTCCTGTGTCAGTCTGACACGCTAGGTAAGTGTTGTAGGAGGGGCATGTAATGAATTATGCCTTCAGCTGGGCAGGTTTAGGTTGCTGCCTCTGTCCTCAGCTCTCACTCGCTGCCGGGGGAACTCGGGTAACATGTGTGAGGGCGATGGGCCATGGGACTCCTGATAATATGAACTGGGCTGGACTACTGCAGGTCAGTGAGTCAAAAACAATGCCAGGATTATCAATTCTGAAGGTGTCTAATTACTGTGTCAGTGTTTCTGATTGAGAGAAAAGGGTGTAACTGGAAAGTTACTATTTAGCGTGTGGTTTTATAGTGAGTAGCTGGAGAGGCACTCATGAGTTTTGGGGTTATAAGGAAAGTTATGCCCATTCAGAGCCTCTTAAAGATTATAAAAAAAACTGATAAATATTTCTGAAAATGCAAAAATATATGCAAATGTTATTTTATTTTTGTAAAGCCGATCACATGCTTTGCTATTTGCATTTTTTGGCAGTGTTGTTTGTGAGAATAACTGGTTGGCGATAAGTCAGGGGCATCACATTACCTTCATTGTACAGTTGCCTGCTTTTAAAAAGAGCTCACTGAAGCATGAAGTTTAAACCTTATCACCACCAGGGAAAACTTCTACACTCTGTCAGTTTCAAGTGTAATAAAAAGACAAAATCATAACCCTAAATCAGAAAACACTGGTTCTTTTAAAAACAAAGAAATTACAGCTCATGGTTTTGTTTCTTTTCCCGTCAGAACCTGCTGGTTGTGGTCCATCTGCAGCAGATCATCTGTGATTCTGTCTGGTTTTCCATCCCAGAGGAACAGGAGCCTGGTATTCTGGCAGGATCACTTAGTAAACACTTTCCACCTCCGTACCAGCTCCTGACCCAGGAGTATCTGTGGATGGACAAAGACACGGGGAATTTCTACACCACTGAGCAAAAGATGGATCGCGAGGCCCTCTGCCCTGAGGAGACAAAAGCTAAGGAATGCATTATTTTACACAATGCTGTCGTGGGGCCCTCAAGAGACCTTATACAGTTTCCTGTGATCATAGAGGACATCAATGACAATGCTCCTCATTTTGAAAACAGTGAAATACATCTGAAGGTGTCTGAGGACGTGACTGTGGGGACCAGTTTCTTACTGGATGACCAGGCTCAGGACAGGGATGCCGGACATAACGGCGAGCTGCATTACCACCTAGAAAATTCTGATGGAGTTTTCAGGTTAAAAGTGGAAGAAAACGGGCCTGTCATTATGCTAGTTGTGCAAACAGCTCTGGATAGAGAGACTCGGGACCTGTATCAGATGGCGCTGGTGGCCACCGACTGTGGCTCAGACCCTTTAAGTGCTACAGCAACTTTAATAGTCACGGTGACAGATGTTAATGACAACTGTCCAAGCTTTAGCTCTGAAAGCCCCCGCAGTGTCACCGTCCCCGGAGACTCCCCGAAGAACATGCTGGTCGCTCAGGTCAGAGCCACAGACCCAGATTCAGGCCCGAATGCTGCCATCGTATACTCCCTCAGTCCCAAAGTCTCAGAGCGGGCCAAGAAGCTCTTTAGCCTCGACAGCCTCACTGGGTACATCAGACTAACACGGGACCTCCAAAGTGACAACTCCGAGGAGCTGCTGCTGAAAGTGTTAGCTAGCGGCCATCACTGCCCCCCAGCAGACACTCAGGTAACCGTATCCGTGCTCCCCAAGGCGAACCAAGAGCTGACGATCAAGATCGGGTTCATAGCGGAGCATCAAAACCAGACTATGGTGTTACCAGAGAACCAGCCCCCCACCGTCTTAGCTGTTTTAGAGCTTGAGGGTGACAGCAGCTTTAAAGGCTCATCTCTTGCCATTGAGAGCGGGGTGCCTTTCACTTTGAGCCCACAGAATGGCAAATATCTGCTTTCCACATCAAAGCCCCTAGACTACGAGATGAAAAGCGAACATCATATTTCTG
Source organism: Adelosebastes latens (assembly GCA_916700685.1). NCBI lineage: Eukaryota > Metazoa > Chordata > Actinopteri > Perciformes > Sebastidae > Adelosebastes > Adelosebastes latens. Next base: position 27,373 of record CAKAKR010057989.1, read on the forward strand.
TGGTAGTGCATGGGAGATCAGCTGAAGGATCTGTGATTACTCCTTACAGACGGGTGATCAGGGTGCTGGTGGCAGATGTCAATGACAATGCTCCACATTTCCTCCAGTCTCACTACCAGCTGGAGGTGGAGGAAAACAACCAGCCAGGGATGTTACTGCTGCGGGTCTTAGCGTCGGACGCAGACAGTGGATACAACGGCAGGGTGACCTACACGCTGGGCGAACACACATCTACCATCTTTAATATTGACCCCGTGACAGGTCAACTGTCTGTGTCAGCCGGTCTGGATAGGGAACAGCAGGGTGTACACGAACTCACTGTGTTTGCACGAGATAGCGGCTCTCCTCCCTTGGAGTCGGTGGCCACAGTATCCGTCCGTGTTCTGGACCAGAATGACAATGCACCTGTTTTTCTAACCGCTCACTTCATCTTTTTTATCCCTGAGAATGTACCGCTGTTCGCCCAGGTGGGGAGGGTTGGGGTGACAGACCCAGACGAAGGAGAGAATGGGAACACAGAGCTGCACGTTGTAAACAGCAGTGGACCTTTTGTTGTGGACAACACCCAGGGGACGCTGCGCACCACCACCAACTTGGACCGCGAGACAGACGACCGCTATGAACTCTATCTGCTGGCCAGCGATCACGGCCGCCCGGTCGCTTTGACTTCCACTGCCAGGGTGACCATCTTTGTGGAGGACATCAATGACAACCAGCCAAAAGTGATCCTTCCCAGCAGCAACTCCTCTTGCCAGACCGTCTCTCCAGCGACCATTGCGGGCACCATAGTAACAAAGATCTACGCCATCGACGAGGACTCTGGGCTGAATTCGGAGATAACATACACTGTTGTGGCGCCAGAGCAAAACGGCAGCCCCTTCCAGGTGGATTCAAGGTCGGGGAACATCACCGTAGCGCAGCAACTTCTACGGAAAGACCTGGGAATGCATCACTTGTTCATTGTGGTCAGAGATGGAGGGAAACCAGCTCCACTTTATACCACCGTCTGGGTCAATCTGTTGGTCAACGAGAGCGTGGGGCCCTGCCACTTAGACAGGGCGCCCACCTGGACAGGGACATCTGACTTGGTTCGAACCCCCTCAAAGGCCCCCATCTGTGAGGTGGAGGACACCAGATCTGCTCGGCTGACACTGCTAGTAGGCCTGGGTATGATGCTGGTATCTACATGTTTGCTCGTGGCGACAGCTGTTTTATACCTGAAACAGAAAAGAAGAAGTCTGCAGAGCAGGAGGGGGCATATCGAGGAGAATGAGATTCCACTCAGGCTCAAAGACAAATATTACTCCGACGACTAACAGAATAAAGCAAGCAGTGTGTGTAATCCTCACTCACACTTTGTGAAGGATGAAATCAGCCTGCGATTTAAATACATTCTGAATATTTGTCAAAGGCTTCTTGCATTTTGATGATCAAATTCGTTGAAATACTCTGATACACAGTGTATTCAAACATTGTAAAACTGCAACTTTCAGTGGAAATAAAGTCGATCCATTTTCTGATAAACTGCCAGGAGAGCATATTAAACGGTGATCTGATAAGTGAAGTATTTTAAGTTACCGGCAGAGACTTGTAGAAAAATGTACAACGCTGTAATTTGACACAGGTGATGTGTACAGTGTTAGCCCTGTCATAAGATGGAGCATATCACAGCAAGTAAAAATACAAGTCATTATCGTTAGGGATTATTCTCCATGACCCCTGCAGGGAGACGAAGACTGAGGTAATGGTGCGCTAAGTTGATTGGGTCTTTCTCAGATTTCCGACTCAGAGTGACGGGGAGTCTAAAGTATTTAGATGCACAAAAGGGTTTAATGTTCCTCCGGTGGGGAGGTGATGAAAGTCTCTCAAGAAGCAGCTCTGAGACGACCACAAGAGGTGGAGCGCCGCCGTGGACAGGTGAGAGGCGGCGAAAGGAAGGCACACCTCCATCTCAAGTCACCGCCTCACACCTGTTACCCGATAGCGCCCCTTCTCACCCACAGTGCTGGATCGCACCCAAAAAGGCAGACAAAAAAATACTGTACTGCACCCAGTAACCCAACAAGGCTTGTTGTTTTGATGGCAGATGTTTGGAGTGAAATCCCACTGTGTTCAAAGAATCTTTACAAAAGGCATTTGCATGCTGGGGAAGAATTGAGATATCAAAACCAGGTTAAGTGATGCATAAAGTATGAATGAGTCAGGGTAAAATGTGTTTGCAAATCTGAGAACACACAGTTGCACAAAGAGGGCAGGCTAATTGTTTTAGCTTTTGTACACAAGAAAATGTTGTTTTATCTTCACGGTATCATAAACTATTGAGCGATGCTTTCAAGATACACCTGTGTTAGAGGAAAAGGAGGAAAGCCAGGAGTCAGAGCCGCCTGTAAAACACAATGTACAACAACCTGGTTAGAGGAGAACAAGGCTTGTATAACATGACTGGTGGTTCTCTGAGGAGTTCTGAGCAAGCAGCTCAAAAATAAATAATCTAATAGGGTTGTACTGTGACACCAACTACATTAATTTAGAGGAAGGGCCACGTAACATCACAAATTAAAGAAGCATTTTAACATAAGGGATTACAGATTCCATTAGACTAAAACATGTGCAAATTAATATTAAACCTATTGTGGTTCAAAAGAGGCATTTGTGACATGGTTGAAAATCTAACATCCTGAGAGACTGGATTTTTGGAGCATCATGTTTAAATGTGCTTTTTGACAAAACTGACTTTTCTCAAAACATGATTGAGGGATAAAACTCCTCATGTGCCCACTACTGTGCAGGAGAAAGCCTGCCATCTGCTGGACGCAGGTGAAGCCAAATCTGACTCTTTATTTCTGGTATTTTGCCAGAGGGTGTGTAGATGAATCAGAGGACAGTCTCTCACTCTGCCACAGTCAGGTCACCTGAGATCAGTGATGCCTCCCCGCTTGCATGCTGCTCTGCTCCGCTCACAGCACATCTCATCTTAATCAAAACATTTTGTTGCTAAAGCTGAACATTTGATAGTGGGTTATGGGGGTTGCATGAGCTTGATGTGGACAAAGAAACCAGCTGGCACATACCCAAACACCCAGTGGGTTATTTCTGAGATACACATCAGGGGTTTTCTGATCACAAATGACATAACAATCCAGTCTAATTAAAATAGCAGTGGTGTTTTTCTTATCAAAGAAACTCGCTGTAGTGATGCTGAGAAATAGCCCCTCAACTATACCGGCTTAAAAAGGCACCATCTGACTTGAGTAATCCACATTTTCATGGTCTGTGAAGGCCATTTTAAGCTTTTTAAAAAAAAGAAACATTCCACACTGAATAGACCTATTTAAAGAGATAGATGATAAAGCACATATCAGTTTTGCCAGCTGGGATCTTTCATGTCCAGTACTGTATCTCAAACACTGCAGTCAAACAGATATCATCTGACAATTTTCTAAGTCTGGAGAGCATCACCTGACTGTCTCATATTGATTGTGTCAGACAGATCACCTTCACTGGACCATCTGATACTTTTTGGTTTTATTTATCTGACTGAACATGATGCTTTTTAAAACAAAAGGCCTTGGAGAACCAAGGACTGAACGCCTTAGAGTTGGGGCCAACTCACAGAAAAGGAAAAGTGTTGTTTTTTTTTAAACTTAGTGTTTATTGCAGTTTCAGCAACTTATACAGTCATCATCACTGTATTTTAATTTTACAGCTGTCTCTTTGTTTTTACACAAAATTTCACAACTTAAAACAAGGGGGGAGAGAGAAAACACAAAAAAACAAAACAAGACTTCATCTTAAACTATAATTTCAATTGAATTCAGAGAAAAAGGGAGGACACATATTTAAACAATCCAAAGAATTAAAATAAAATAAAGTAAAATAAATAAATTTAAATAAAAATAATAATAATAAATGTGGTGAAGGGTCGGAGGTCATGGAGGGGAAGTCTGTGGAAGGGTGTGTGTTGTATGGGTGTGTTGATGTGCTTAGAGAGATGACCTGGGTCAGGAAGACAAAGATACAAGTATGATCCAAGATATATAAAAATACTCAGATCACTGATCGCTGTATTAGTATGATCATGACAGGGCTCCACCTTTTAATAAATGTGTCTTTTTGGAGTCTTAGGGAATAGGTTATTTGTTCCATGTGGTAAATTTCCCATACCTTCTCAATCCATAAATTGTATGTTGGGGGCTCAGGTTTTAGGAAAAGTGTTTTTAATATTGAAAAACCCCTCATCTGTATTTGCATATGAAGTTGCAAGTTGCTCTCTACACTGTAAACAATTGCTGTTAATTTACAGCAGGATTTCAACAGTATTAACCTGTTATTGCTAAAACAGTGCTTTACTGTTAATACAAAAGAAAACCTGCTAAATTACACTCATAGGCCGTTTTTTAACTGAACTATAATGCATTCTTAAAAAACAGCACTTTACTGCTGATCAACTGTCTAAAGTATCATCAGTTACAGTTTCATGCAGTATTTTTTTAATACTGGGACCTGATCTGCACATGTGAGGCTTGTACATTGTACATGATTGTAAAATCAGTGAATTAGCTCTGTTCTTCACTCACATGTTGTTCTGGTTTGCATTCTGTGCTTGTAGCCAGCTATAGACAGACATTTTGGGGAAAAGTGTCAACAAGTCTATTATAGCCTTTTTCCTAACAAGTGCCTTTAATTGTATTTAGTGTGACTATTCCTATGTCTGTAACCTGCTAAGTCTATTCATCTAGGCAAAAAATAATGTTTATTAAAATGTATGTAAAAAATACAACCTAAATAGTGCATTAAAACAAATCAGTAAGATAATGTAAAAGAAAGGTGAAAAAAGCTATATAATGTATCTTTAAACAGTAAATTAACTGTAAAATACTGTGAAATTAATAAAA